>JAPQLA010000016.1:2223761-2235496 GCA_029822935.1 Naso vlamingii
CTGATAACTTTGGTAAGTCAAATTGAGCAAAGAAATTGTCCATTAGTTGTTCTGTCTCTGGAACTTGTTCGGAAGAGTACAGGTTTTGGTAAAAATTTTTAAAACAGTTATTTATCTGTTTATTTTTGTACACCTTGTGGCCGTCCTCATTAGATACAGCTGCAATAGTTTGGGATTCTGCATGCTTCTTAACATAATAGGCCAGACATTTACCTGCTTTATCTCCATGCTCATAAAATCTCTGTCTAGTATACTTTATTTAGCCAGGGGCAGCCCTAATGCTCTGTCATCAATGCTAGTGCCTTAATTTAGTGGACAACTCAGCAATTTAATATGGAAGTGAGATGGAAAAGCAACCAAGGAACAATGTTGTATGGTTGAGGAGAAAAGAAGGTTTAAGAAAAAATGTATCAACTCTCACTTTGTCAGACTAAAATGATCTGCAAAATCCACAAACAAGTGGATTTGATGCTTAAAGAATAATTTTTGTTACATAGCATTTTAAGACCAATCACATATCATAAGACACCTTGAGACGGACGTCTCAAATGGATTAGGTTAGAAAAAAAAAACAAACCAAAACATTTTTTAAATTTCATCTAAAAGGTAAACTCAAATGTTGAAAAGCCATTGTTAAAATCTTATGACATAAAAAAGAAACCTTTTTAATCAGGAAAGACATGCTCCCTTTAGTTTAAGGGCACAACTTGATAACAAGATCCAGATAAGGTGCTACTGTGTGTGTGTGTGTGTGTGTGTTTGTGTGTGTGGTCGTGTGTGTTGACAAGTGAGGGCTCATTAATAAGAACAGCTGTGCCCCCGTCCTCAGATGACACCACTCAAAACACTGAAGGCAGTAATTATGAATACACATGCAAATATGTTCTCTCTCTCTCTCTCTCACACACACACACACACACACACACACACAGAGTGTATGCCTGTCTGAACTTCTCTTCAGTGTGCCTGTGGTTCCTAATGAGGTGCAGACTAACGAAGGTCAGCAGGGAGATGAAACAACAAGCACACCACTCTGAGATGGGTAAGGAGAATGATTACAGAAATATATATGTGAGAGCAAGAGAGGGAGAGAGAGAGAAAGAGGGAGAATATTAAGAGGTAAATAGAGTGTAAAATGGCAGAATCAAAGACGAAAGTGGCAGAATCAGTATTACACTGAAGTCTTATGGTCCAGTGATTCATATTGGACCTCTATTTCTTCCTGTATGTGGCAAGTGATAGATAGTTAGCAGACTGCACTGTGTCACTGACTTGGCAATAAGCAGCCCAGGCCAACATGAGAGCAATTTAAAAAATCAAAGGAATGCTTTCTACTCATGCTGCCATTGATTATCTTGTTCTCTGGCAGTCATTCTACATTCTGTTCTCTGTCCTCCAGAGAACAGAAACCAGAAATAAAGGAAGAAAATAGATAATGTATTGCAGAGAAGGCTAAAAATTGCAGTCTAATGCACACACATGGTTTATATTTTTAAAAATAGTAAAATTGTTACCCTTTTTTGCACTGGCCAGGGTTTGGTGATGGCTGAGATGTCACATGCAGTCATCAGCATTGACCTGAGGGTGGAAATGTATTTACACGCATTGATCTTTAGAGAACCACACCCCCCAAATAAATGTCAATAGTGGCTCCTGACAGCATATCGATACATTCTACCACTGTGAATGAATTTATAACGTTCAACATCAAACAGTATATTTTGTGTTTAAAATCGCTGACTTCATCTCAGAAACTTAAGTTTGAATTTTGTTGTGAATTAATCTCTGCATATAGAAACTTAGAAAAATAAATCTTAGCAAATGGCTGGACATTTTCAGATCAAAGCAAAATTTTTAAAAATGACATTATTAATATTATTATTATTATTATTAACTGCTTCCTTAAGAGAAGTTGATTTGTAAACAGCTATTTTTAGCTGCCCTCCTAAAGTTATTGTTGATATTTTGGGAAATATGTTCATTTGTATTCTTCCTAAGAGTAAGGGGAGAAGATTTATACTGAAAAAATCCCAGTGTGTCACATATGGAATTGGTTTGGTCACTACGTAACACTGGCATCAAAGCCTCGCACACTTTCTGGGGACTTTGTTTGTCTTCGTGCTAAGCTAGTCTACCCACCTCATGAATCCAGCTCTGTACTTCACACACAGACATGAGACTGGTATCTTTCCACCTCATTCTTGGAAGAAAAGCTAATAAGCATAATCCCCCCAATATTTGAAACGATTCCTTTAAAATCAAAGTGTTTCCCATTGTTGATGTACTCACATGTAGATGTTTTAAATTTGATCACAGTGTTTGCACTTCAGAGGATTGATACTCACCTCAGTAAGTCTCTGTGATTTTCATCCTCCCAAACAAACTGGCTGTTCTTTGTGAGCTCAAAGAACTCCCCACGCCTCCTGAAAACACATACATACACACACACACACGCACACACAAGCACAAGCACACATTGACACAGTTGATAATTATCCTCACACATAACTACTAACTTACCTCCTCTACCACCCACTGTCTAGACTGCAAGAGGGATGAGTTAAGAGCTGAGATCACTGAGGTTGATAAGCGAAAAGAAAGAAAGTAGGAGTAAAAGAACAATATATGTTAGGGGTCTGTCATGCTGACAATTTATTAAGAGTAAAAAGATTATCTTAATGTAAATTTTTTGGAAATAATTTTCTTTAAAACAACAACGACAACAACAAAGATTAGCATTAACATTTTGGGTAAAAAAAATACATAATACAACTTTGAAAATCTGCAACAAAATAATAAGTGTAATGTAAAAAAGGGGTGCACAAAATCACAAGCCTACTAATAATTTTCTCAACAGCTATAACAACCTTTTAGCCTCTTCTAGATCATTATTTTGGTTTAATGATCTTGGTTTGACCAGCGCGACATATCCGTTAAGTCCTGTCAGGAAGTCATTTTTGACCGATGGGGGTAGTGGATAGGTATTGCAGTCCTTTTTTGGCTAGAATCTTAATTTTTTTGTGACTGAGTAGCCTGCCAATGGTAGTAATGCTAACTATAGTAACAACATAGGAAGATGTGCCAGGGGCAGAGGGGATGTTTAGGTGAAAACAAGGTGCTTACAAGACTGCTGCGGATGAATGGGCATCAGGTATGCATGTTTTCCAAGTTACATTGTTTGATAGTCATCAGCACCTGATTTACACTTGTGCTCATGGCCACTGGTATCTGTAAATAGTAGAGACGGAGAGGATCTCCTTCAACAGGCCTGGAATAATCCAAACTTCATGTCTAGGATCATCACTGTTGGCAGGAATTGTTTCTACCACTACAACCCAGAGATCCAACACCAGCGTTTGGAGTGGAAGAGCCTGAAGTTTTCTTTCTGGGTCATAGATGTGGACCCAAGTTTCAGATCTGTGGTGAAATTGCAACTCTCAGTGCTCACAAAAATGTATGAAAATCAGCTGCCAATCAGTTGTATAAACTTGATATAATTATGATCTGTTACATGTACATGACTGGGCAGCACTTTGTTTGCGTGCGGTAGGAATGCAGAGAATGAAAGTTTTGGATTGCACCTATATGTTTGTCTAATCAGCCTGATTCTTTATCTGACTGAGGTTTTTGCACGTTATAATCTATTGCTCCAAACATAGGTCTGAAAAATTATTAGACTAATGCCTGGTTTATGCTTCTGCTTTGGCTGTAAGAAGAGCCTACGCCATAAACTATGCAAGAAGCCTACGCTAATGAGAGCAAATACACCTGTCCGTGTTGCTCTGCAGTTAGGTAAATGCCAATTCGCTGACTATCCAGATGTGTTCTTTGTTACCTCATTACATGGCTTTGTTAAATACTCGACTCTGATTGGTCAGTCACAGTATTCTAAGGTCTGTTCTGTATGAAAGACTGTTGCTGTAAATAACAGACTGTTATGTTGACACATGAGTCAGGCTTAACTGTGCTGTGTATTGATAAAACCACAACGCTGACGTCTGTTGTGCTGGATTAGCAGAATGATTTGTAATTATGCCTCTTTTTCTTTGTGTTGCCCTTCTGTCAGTTTCATCTTGGAGCAATAATATTCTGTAAACTCCTTTTCAACTGCTCGTAGCTACTACTTCTCTAAACTGCTGAATACTTAAAAGACACCCTCAGACCCATCTCCTTAACAAAATATTTCAGGGGAGACATGACCACAGACATACTTTTTACTACAGGGTTACAGATAGTATTAAGTAGGGTTAAGGTTGGGCCATCCACCCTGTTATAAAAAAAATGTAAACACTACAATTTTTTAATGTTTAGTACCCTAAGTAGAAAAAATAAAGGCATTATAAGTATCCAGGAAAGACAGGAAGACTGCAAGCTTGAAATAAAGAGAAGATATTGCAACAACTTTGTAAAGTGCTGATAGAATTTAATCATGCCCCGCTTAAAACTATTCAAAATAGCTCCCCTCTCGTCTCTGTGCCCAAACTGACTTTGCTTCTTTTGTCTTCCCCCTCTCTGAACCTCTCAAGTCAGATTTCCATCTGGAATTGACGCTTGGTACATACTTCATGTACAGGGCCAGGTCAGTTGCCAGAATAGCCCTCTTGATCATCTTCAGAGTGGCCTTGTACTCATCCAGAGAGAGACCGCTCAGGATCTGGTTTCCCTAGAGAGAGAAACAAACCATTAGGAAGAATAATGTAAGTGCAAAGACAGCTCTGTTTTTTATTCAATGATGTACAATAACGCAGAGTACATACATGAAAGTTTGACAGTGTGTTTGCACTGTAGGCTGAGTGAGACAGCAACCCTCTGAGGAGCAGATACTATGTATTGATAGCACTGAATGCAGTTTGTACTGTTATATACAACAAAGGGGTAGCTATAACAACACTACACTGCAAAGGCGCCCACACATACACACATACAAACAAACACACACACACACACACACACACACCACATGCCTTGAGTGTTTATTAGCATATGAGTTGACACATTATTCCATGTACTTTCCATTTCAAGTGCTTTGAGAGTGTATGTTTTTGCATTAGCACAGAAACCTACATGCAAGATGTGCTTTCGTCTGTGTGAAAATGTCTGAATGTGTCCAGCAGCAGTAGGGTTAAGTGGTGCTATGATGTTGGGAGTGTATGTAGAGTTTGTTTTGAGGCCATAAAGATCAGAGCAGGCTACAAGTGCCTGCATTTTATTGGCTCATCTGTTTTCTGTGGTTGGCTAGCAGGAATATGAGTAGATTAGACATAATAAATAAGAGAGATCCAGTATCATGCAGCAAGCAGGCATCATTATTAAGTTTCAGTTTGATGTAATGTACACAGCACCGATAACATTGTTTACTTGAAGGATTGCACTGTAAATCTACTGTCATAAGGCTCTTTACAAGATTAAAAGTTCAATTAATCCATGTTCAAAAAAAACAGTGCAGACGGTTTTCAGTTTATTTGTGTGTAGTGGCCCACCAAAGCACACACATAAATCTTCAGTTGCTGTCATCCAATCTGGGCAGTGGGGGCCAGACTGTCCTAAATTATTCGACAGTTTTAGGTCATTATGCTTAATTGACAACCCCCTGTAAATTGTTTTGTTGTGCCCTTACAGATGTGCAGAAAATGTCAATGCAAACCTAACTAGGGTACAGAAACTTGGTTCCAAATTAGAATCATTTCCAAAATGCAAAGTAACCATAAAAAAAGTGGGATTTCAGTTCTGCATATTGGTTTCTAAAAGAGATATAAATTTACTGTTAAGATATAATAGAAGAAGATATATGTAGGAAGTTTACCTACATGGCAGGCTGCACCTAAAATCTGACCAAATATTAAAGCAGCAAGGCATCAGTTTGAAAGAATTTAGAGTGTTTATGTCTCCAAGTGTGAATGTAGACCCTCACAAAAAATTTCCAGTAGAGCAAGCGAAATCAGAAATCGGCCAGTCACCATTCTCTTTGGTAATGAGGGATATATGCAGTGCTGGGGGTAACACATGACAAAAGTAATGTGTTGTAGTAATATATTACTTTCTGGCAGTAACTGAGTAATATAACACATTTCTATTAAATTGTGGTGATATCATTTCAATTACTGTGTCCAGTAATGCGTTACTACACGAAATTAAGTGTTCACTGGTGTTTTTGCCAAATGTTTGTTTTGAAATTTGCTATAACATTTTCAGGGATCTTCAGCTCTGATATCATCAATGCGACACCCATTGGGATTAATTAATTTCTCTGATTTAAAGACCTCAGCCCGTTGGATACGCATTTCTCAGCATCTTGCTGTGGGCTGTTGCTATTTAAATTATGCTTATGAGCTCCAGCTTTCAAGGTAAATTCATTGTTTTGCATTGTTTCGATATATTCGTGTTTTTTCTAATGATTTACTTTCAAGATTAAAGAGGCTCTTTATGACTGCCTGTAAAAGTCATAAAGCTACTTATTAGCATTAGCTCCTCTAGATTGATCCTTTAATGCACGTCTGTGGATCACATGTTTTACATTGTTTGTATTTACTTGGTTGATGTTAAGTAAACACTTAGAAGAATAAAGATATTTTTGTTATTTTAACGTGACCTTTTTTTTGTTTGTTTGTTTGTTTTGTTCTGTTTTGTTTTGTTTTTAACAATGCTGAAATTGAAACATGGAGTCGATAAGAACCAACAGCATTAACCATTACAATTCAAATGACACCCCCCCGAACCTGACCAAAGTTATTTGTTTTTCATTCATGTGTTTAATTGTTATCTGTTATTCATTAACATTACTACATAAAAGCTATAACTGGTAGTAACCTTGTTTAAATCTTTAGAGATGAAATTTTGTTCTCCTCTTAGAAAACACAAAACACAAACTGCTGGTTCCATTGAGAGCCAGATCGAGTTCATGGCACGATGGTGACTGGTAAGCCAGTGAAGGATGATGTCCAAATGTTTGCTCTGGGAAGTCAAAGCTTGGAAAAAAAGATGGGCTGGAATGTAGACGCTGCCTACCTACTGTACAAAAGGCTTAAATGAAGATAAACATAATACTTATTACACTACATGCACAAGAGTTATTACTTTATGAGGGCAAGAGTTTTATTACAGTATGGGCATGTTACTACATAAAAGGTTTATATTGAGGTTTTAATGGCATAATAAGCAGTTATTAAATTATCAGTTTCTACTGTAACTTTTGGCATTGGCAATGAATTCTGGCTCTTGTGAGAGAAAAAAAACATGTCCACCCTTTAACTGGAATCTGTAATATAAACAAGGGAACATGGATTTAATAGTTACTGCTGTAGGAAAACATCAGATGTGAGACCTACTGTATATTGTGCATGACAACACAGAGCTTCGCAAAACTGGAGATTTGAAATAATTTCCGAGGCTGGCAGAGAGCCATGTAGGGTCATCAAGAGACGAGATGGAGCTTCTTGATTGCTCCTGCCAAAAGCTCAGCTGCTGCATACTAAATCAGATGCAGCTGTGAAAGTGCAACTAATGTCATGTTTTGCATAACTGATGAAGATAAAAACCTGGGTGTGAAGACAGAATTTGCCTGATGTTTCTGCTCTCCCTGCCTCCTGATACTACACTCATATTCATGATGATAGTGACAGCTCTTCTCAGCTCAAGACATTTACTGCAGTGCAGACATCTGATCATTTAAGCCAGCAGCACCATGTGTGTTATTTTACATATCAGCCGAGTATAGAAAGGATTTGGTGCTTGTGATCAAATTTGTGTTTTTAGCTGCAAACAGCTGTGGTGCACTCACACTAGGCAATCCGTACCGTGCCTGAACACATTTGACCCCTAAAGTCCAGTTTGTTTGACTAGTGTGTGCGCTACTCAAGCATGGCGCGCTTCGTCTGCCCTGGCACGGTTGGAAGAGGAGGACTTCAGTACAGCACGGATGCACATGCACAAGCACAAGCACGGAGCACCGACATCATTGTGACTGTTTGTGGAGGATTTACCTCAAATGTACTGTAAAACCAAAACAATGCATTAGAGGAAGATTAAATGCATTAGAGGAAGATTAAAAGCTCAGTGGAGTTGCAGAGTTAGGTTATATAATACTTCCTTATTTAGATATAATATGTGTCTAATTTAACATTAAAGTCACCTTGGTCAGAGTTGATAATAAAATGTTAAAAGCTACACCAATCAATATTTCTACATGGATCAAATGACTGTGTGTATTGCTCATAGTAACACACCCACAAAGAAAGATCTTCCAGATTATGGGTTCCTCTCATTTCTACAGAGCCTTGTAGTCCTCCAGACTACTGTTTTATTTCTTTTTACTGTTGTAGTTCAGTTTTTATTCTCTCATCAAAATTGTTTCCAGCTAGCTTGGCACAGCTAAACTAATTCTTTGATAAGAATTAGTCTGGTACTGCTTGATTCACCGTCCAAGGGGCAGGACCAACGGACACAGTCAAAACTGCAGGACGCAATTGGATAGACATACGACCATACAACCAATCAGAGCTGTTTACCCTGTCTTTCCCCTCGCACTTCAAGCAAGCCACCGCCATGTTTGTTTTGAGTGGAATTTCAGGCAAGCCAAAACCCCTTGTTATTGAAAATTACACAATATTAACTAAAAGCAATACTCCGACAAGATGGAGAACGACCTTGGACACCCAACAAGTACTGTTTTTTCTGTGATTACTACATGTAGGGAAGAATAGGAGACTTTAGTAGGAGTCGTTTTACCGATCTGTGCAGTGTCAACCTGAGACTCAGCAGCCTCAGTACTACACAACACATTAAAAAAATACCAGACAAAAGTACTAAAACTGACATAAATAGCTAATATCACAACATAATATAACAACATCTATGTGATTATTTATTAGGTTGTTGAAAATTCACGTTAATAGCCCCTTATCTGTCTGCAGGTTATTAACAATTCATGTCAGCCGCCGCATACACAGACCAGAGCTGCCATCTTCGGCCCCTGCAATGAGTCAATGCACAAAGCCCGCCCCTTATGAGATAAATTGTTGCGACTGGCCCGCGCGGTTTTTGGATGGGTGGAAACAGCCCTGCATGGGAGGGTTCCCAGACCATTTTCATGAAGCAAGTTAATTTAAGAGCAAAGTGGAGCAATCTTTTAAATTACCAACAGACAGTATACATCTGATTTATTGGTCAGGCTGATCTTTCTATCTAGTTCCGGAGGTGGGTAGAGTAGCCAAAAACTGTGCTCAAGTAAGAGTATAGTTACTTTAGAATGATATGACTCAAGTAGAAGTAAAAAGCAGTCGTCAAAATAATTACTTAAATAAGAGTAAGAAAGTACTTAGTGAAAATCTACTCAAGTACTGAGTAACTGCTTAGTAACTGTAACTTATTGTTTCAGTTATCAGAACATGAACGTAAACAAATAGGCAAATTAGCCTATAAACTAGAAATGTTCTGATTCAGATTTGTCAAACAATATCCCTTTAACTTAAAAAAAATAATAAATTAAGTCTTTACAAAATAACATAAATTAAGGCACACAAGACTAGTTAAAGCACTTTCTTATCTCCACTCTTCCCTGGTAGCTTAGCATTTAGCAATGGCTTCTCCCTGTCCCTCTCCTGCTCTCTCTTGCTCAGTCTTCCTCTGCCTCCTTTAGTGATAATGGTACATGTAACAAGTATAGCCTATTTGCAGCATTGGAGGTGAGGCTGAGTGATTTGGAATCGCGGCTCCGCATCAACGAAAACAACCAAAGTAAGGTAGCTAGCCAGCCCCCCGTAGCTGATGCGGACCGACCTAGCGTAGCTCCTCCTAGCCACCCCTCGGCAGTTCCTGAGCAGCCAGGAAACCAGGGCAGCTGGGTGACTGTCCAAAAGAAGCATAGCAGTCCCACACCAAAGGCCACAGTACACCACCCTCCACTTTGCGTTTCTAACAGATTCTCCCCACTCAGCGACACACCTGCGGAGAAACAAACTGATTGGTGATTGGAAGCTCGATCCTCAGAAACATGAAACTAGAGACACCAGTGACCATAGTTAGGTGCATCCCAGGGGCCAGAGTGGGAGACGTGGAATCAAATTTGAAACTACTGGCAAAAAGTAATCATAAATACAGTAAGATCATAATTCATGCCGGCGGTAATGACATCTGACTGCGCCAGTCGGAGGTCACAAAAATTAATATTGAGTAGGTGTGTTCGTACGCCAAAACCATGTCAGACACCATAATTTTCTCTGGATCCCTCCCCAATTTGACCAGTGATGATATGTTTAGCCGCTGTTGAGGTGGTGTCCAGAAAACGAGGTGGTCATTGTAGACAACTGGTGGACATTTTGGGGAAGACCTGGTCTGATCAGGAGAGATGGTATCCATCCCACTTTGGATGGAGCTGCTCTCATTTCTAAAAACCTGGCTGAGTGTATTCTAGACCCAAAACCCTGACATGCCAGATTTGAGGCCAGGAGACAGAGTTGCAGTCCTACATGCTTCTCTGTGCTTCCATTAGGACGGTGACCTGCCAAAAACCCCTTTGAGACTGTGTCTGTCCCCCAACCACCTAATCTAGTTAAATATAGCCCTATGAAGAGAGGAGTTTCTTATAAAAACTTAATTAAAATTAATACAACCAACAATGTAGCTATAAATAACAGGAAAATTAAAGGTGGGCTCCTGAATATCAGATCTCTTTCATCTAAAGCTGTGTTACTAAATGAGCTAATATCAGATCATCATATTGATTTGTTCTGTCTAACAGAAACCTGGCTGTCTAATGATGACTATGTTAGCCTAAATGAATCCACTCCCCCCAGTCATATCAATACTCATATTCCTCAAGACACTGGCAGAGGAGGGGGAGTGGCAGCTATCTTTGATTCAGGTCTATTAATCAATCCTAAACCTAAACTCAACTACAACTCATTTGAAAGCCTTATTCTTAGTCTTTCTCACCCAGCCTGGAAAACAGTACAGCCTATTCAGTTCGTTACAGTGTACAGCCCTCCTGGTCCTTACTCTGAATTCCTAAGTGAATTTTCAGAGTTCCTGTCAAATTTAGTTCTTAAGACAGACAAAGTAATTATTGTAGGCGATTTTAATATCCATGTTGATGTAGATAATGATACCCTTAGTTCTGCATTTATGTCACTCTTAGATTCAATAGGCTTCTGTCAGTGTGTACATAAACCTACTCACTGCTTTAATCACACCTTGGATCTCGTCCTAACTTATGGTATTGAAATTGATCTTCCACATAATCCTCTTCTGTCTGACCATTACACAATAACTTTTGAATTTCCAGTATGCAATTTTACTCCACTAGGCAAGCATTTCTACTCCAGATGCGTATAAGAAGATACTGTAACTAAATTTAAAGAACTGAATCCATCTTCCTTGGATTTAGTGCCACACCTTAATAGATCTGATGACTCTTTAGTTAATCTTAGTTACTCCCAAATTAATCAAACTGTGGACAGTGCTGTTGACTCAATGCGACTTTAGACTCTATTGCCCCTCTAAAAAAGAAGACTGTTAAACAAAGGAAGTCAGCCCTGTGGTACAATTTTCAAACCCACTCACTGAAGCAAGCAACCTGTAAACTAGAAAGGAAATGGCGCTCCACCAAATCAGAGGAATCACACTTAGCCTGGCAAGATAGCCTTAAATCATATAGGTAGGCTCTCCGCAATGCTAGAGCAGCCTATTACTCAGCATTAATAGAAGACAATAAGAACAATCCCAGGTTTCTTTTCAGCACT
>JAPQLA010000016.1:2235596-2266381 GCA_029822935.1 Naso vlamingii
CTTCAATAATAAAATCGTTCTTATCAGAGAGAAAATTCATCAGCATCTGTCCTCACCTGGTACAGATCAATCTTTAACTTCTATCTGTACTTGTTCTGTTAGATCTTAGTGCTGCATTCGAAACTATCGACCATCAGATCTTAATTCAAAGACTGGACAATTTACTTGGCATTAAAGGAACTGCATTAAAATGGTTCAAATCATATTTGTCAGATAGATGTCATTTTGTGTATGTTAATGGTGAGTCCTCCACATACACCAAAGTAAGCTACGGAGTTTCACAGGGATCTGTACTTAGACCAATTTTATTCATCCTGTATATGCTTCCTTTAGGGCAATATTATCAGAAAGCACAATATTCATTTTCACTGTTATGCTGATGATACCCAGTCATATTTATCCTTGAAGCCCGACGATACTAATAGGTTAAGTAACCTTCAGGCCTGTCATAAAAACCCGGACATAAAAACCTGGATGACCTGCAACTTTCTGTTGCTAAATTCAGATAAAACTGAAGTTATTGTGCTGGGTCCTAAACATCTTAGAAGTACTTTACCTAATGATATAGTTATGCTAAACGACATTACCTTGGCCTCCAGCACCACTGCAAGGAATCTGAGAGTCATCTTTGTTAAGGATCTGTCTTTTGACTCCCACATTAAACAAACTTCAAGGACCGCTTTCTTCCACTTACATAATATTGCAAAAAATTAGGCCTATTCTTTCTCAGAAAGATGCAGAGAAACTGGTCTATGCATTTGTACCTCCAGACTGGACTATTGTAACTCCTTATTATCAGGCTGCACTAAGAAGTCTCTGAAGACTCCCCAGCTGATTCAGAATGCTGCTGCTCGTGTTCTGACTGGAACAAGGAAAAGAGATCATATTTCCCCTGTTTTAGCTTCTCTTCATTGGCTCCCTGTGGAATCTTGAATAGAATTTAAAGTCCTTCTCCTCACCTACAAAGCCTTAAATGGCCAGGCACCTTTATATCTTAAAGAGCTTATTGTACCTTGTTACCTATCTAGATCGCTGCGCTCCCAAAATGCAGGCTTACTTGTAAATTCCTAGGATCTCAAAAATGAGTCTGGGGGGCGGAGCCTTCAGCTATCAGGCCCCACTTCTCTGGAACCAGCTTCCAGTTGAGGTGCGGGAGGCAGACACCCTCTCTACGTTTAAGAGTAGGCTTAAAACCTTCCTTTTTGGTAAAGCTTATAGTTAAGGCTGGCACAGGCTGGCCCATAGCTGTGCTGTCATAGGCCTAGACTGCCGAGGGATTTCCCATGATGCACTGAGCTCCTCAGTTTCTCTCTTCCTACTCTAACTGCTGTCCCAGTGCATGTTACTAACCCCCCCCCCAAATATCTATAAGATTGATTGAAGGCAAATTTAGTCACAAGAAATACTATATGGGACAATATATAGGATAATAAATCCTCGAACTTTAGCCTATATGATCGTCACTGTAACAACAAGTTTGAATGTGAGGCCAGGGTTTTTTTGCCTCAGTGGACACTGTGCAGCTGTGTGTGTAACCATCAGTTACCAATGCCCAGTTCAGACTACAGGATTTAAGCCCTGATCTTGTTGTCTACAGTTTTTGGGGATCATTGGCAAATCACAGCGTGCTCCTGTGAATGATGGTCAGCATGTGTGAACTGTTCAAGGACGTAATCACAAGCTCGCGGACAGCGTGACGCAGTGTTGCAGGATATCAAGCATTCCAAACATCTGGCACTGTTGCAGGTGTGCAGGTAGCCTACCTGCAAGGCTGGACTGGCCATCGGGAGCACCAGGAGTTTTCCCAGTGACCTGACCTGCTGAACAGCCCGCAGACAAGAGCTTAAAAAAAAAGCCCAATGTTTAACCGACAGACGCAATTGCAGCGTTACAATTCACGGATCAGCTCATACAATATCAGCATCAGCTCATGCGTTGCGCATAGCCTATCAAAATGAACAGCAGTGTGGGGGATCTTGTAGTTTATTTGCAGGCAACTAAATGGCTTTCTCAATACACAGCTTGCTCTCGCTCTACCGCTCTATCTCCCTGCGCTGCGCTCTCTCTCTCTCTATGTCTCTCTCTCTTTCTCTCACTCTCTCTGAATAAAAAATGGGTAAAAATAAAAGTAACAAGTGGAATGAGCCCAATGTAACAGAGTAAAAGTAGCGTTTCTTCTTAACAAATATACTCAAGTAAAAGTAAAAAGTATGTTGCATTAAAACTACTCTTACAAGTATAATTTACCCAAAAAGTTACTTAAATAAATGTAACAGAGTGCATGTAACACATTACTACCCACCTCTGTCTAGTTCTAATTGATAAGGTCTTTACTGTCTTGCATTGTCATTATGATGGACCCTGACGCAACAACTTTGACTCCATGCTGAAATGATAACCAAAATTACTGCATTCTGCATAAGCAATGACAACAAATCCATCTTTGCCCATGCCGTTATTTTCGTCAAGCACCCAATAACCTGCAGCTGTTGCTGTCTACTGGATGCTCCCGTTCACCTTTGCCCAGCTCTCGACTGTTACTGGCAGAACCTCAATGAACAACTCCTCAACTGTCTTGGTGTAACTAGCTATGCCTGCCACTAGCGAGCAAGCCAATTGCCTGCCTGCAGCCAGTGGCAACAAAACTGAATAATCCTGCCTCTCCTGAGAACTGCCTCCACAACTGTGAGGAATATCCTAACATCCTTTCAGCTGTCCTGGTGCGATTAACATCTGTTCGCTGGACTGCTGCCTCCACAGTTAACAGTTACCTCTAGTCCACGAGCGACTGGCAGCTAACGTTAGCAGTTTGACTGATGGTGCATTCCATTTGAACCAGGAAGTCAAAATTTTCAGTTTCCCAGTTGGAAATTTCAACTAGAAAGCTCTCCAAAGTTGAATTTCCTACTTGAAAAGTTGGGAGAACTTTACCAACTCTGACTTCACAATATACAACTAACTGCTACTGAATGCTACTAACTTACTCCAAGCCAGCAGGACAAAGCATCAGACCTGCAGGTGGCAGAGCCTTTGCTGCAGCTGTTCCCCTCATCTGGAACGCCCTTCCCAGCCATATTTGAAAGGCCCACTCTGGCTTCTTTCAAAATAGCCCTCAAAACCAACCTTTTCATTCTTGTATTTAACCTCTAAAACTTCTACCCATTTTTCATAACAATATATCTTAGTTTTTCTATTTGCCAGTGTTAAATTGTTTTATATGCCTGTGAAGCTTCTTTGAGAGCTGGGAAAAGCCCTTTATAAATGTGATGTATTATAACTATTACTATTATTAAAACTATTATTATTATTAAGAAACCATTTAGGACTCACATTTTCTCTACTTTGGTAGTTGGTAGGTAAAAAGATGTTGCAATGAAAAGAATGATTAGTGGACTTAAAGGCTTCCTTCCTATGTGTGTGTGTGTGTGTGTGTGTGTGTCTGAGAGTGCACCTACAGGGCTGTTGAGGATCATGAGGCAGTGGTCAAAGTGGTGATGCTCCATGGTGGAGTGGCAGTAGAGCTGGGCCAGTGGGTGGTCACTCCTGGACACACATACACAAGAAGTAAGAAACACACAGAGCAGAGAATTTGCTCCCACACATGCATATACAATACATATATAATTATATGAGTCATGCTCTCCAGCTGTACCTCTGTATGTAGGAGTTGTTGACTCCTCTGTGGTCCAGGTCATGACTGAGAGTTGCAATCATCAGAGCCAAGACCTCCAGATCGCTCAGATAATTCTGTCATGAGATTCATAAGTGGATGAAGAAAGAGGATAGGGTGGACAACCTCCACATAACAGCAGCTGGTTAACAGATGAAATTCAGTTGCCACAATAAAACAAAACAAAAGCCTCAACACTTTGTGCTGTTGTAACACTCAATGCATTATCGAAAGTGTGGGCACTCAGCAAGCAGCCTCAAGTGGACAGCAAGGCCATTTTTTTGCATATGCCACAACAGCTTTTACAACAAAGCTGAAAGCAGGGCTCCAGCATGGTTAATACTCATATTTCCAGACTGCAGCTGCTGATAGTTTCATGCAGAAATGACTGTGTTTGTGTTACAGAAGCCAGCAGTACTCAGTGTTTTCCAAACAATTTTATCCTTTGAAACATTTTTACCATCCATGCCTGTGAGCTACAGATCATGTAAATTTACTATTACTGCCTACCACGTTCCAAACATACGACGGGGGTTGATTTTCTACATTCAGTGGAGAAAGTTGTTTCATGGATTTTACTTCACCATTAAAGCTGAGGTAGGCAACGTCCGGAAATCAAGCTAGCTGTAGCGTGAGACTCCTAAGGAAAAAACTCTGTGGCTCAGTGTATATGTACACTGTCTACACTAGCACTGCATTCACAACCCTTTGGTCTGATTATTGACAACACAGGCAGGACACTAACATTACTTAACTTATAGCTCCGGTTCTGTCTCTTCAACACAACCTTTTATTGATGAAACAGTGCCGTCCTTTTGCAGTAGCCCAGCCCCTAACCCAGCTTCATACTGGCTCATGTTACCCAACCTACAACTAACTTCACCGCAGTGCTCATGTTGAGTAAACAGTCCTGTGTGAAGTGAATAAATGTGCATAGGGATGTTTTTTCTTTTGTTGGCCAGGAAACAGGAACTCCATCAATGTCTGTCTGGTGCTCTTT
The DNA here is from genome assembly GCA_029822935.1 of Naso vlamingii. Taxonomy (NCBI): domain Eukaryota; kingdom Metazoa; phylum Chordata; class Actinopteri; order Acanthuriformes; family Acanthuridae; genus Naso; species Naso vlamingii. The sequence goes on from JAPQLA010000016.1 coordinate 2,240,267, forward strand.
AGGAAAGCCAAACATATTTAACTTTCATTCATTCACACCTGAAAAACACTTTATGGGAGCTGTATCGGACAATGTGCTAACACTGTTAACAGTGAAACAGAACACAGCGGTGTAACTTCCGAGGCACGACGGGGTGGGCAGGTACAGCACTGTGCATGGAGCGACATGACCCAATAGAGTGGTCCACCTTGGCTTGACCTCACACTAAGAACAAATTTAAAATAAAAGCTCCTCAAACACTGTGGGCAGAGATGACTGAAACAGCCCACAGGGATTACTTCTAAAAGTGTGCACCTCATTATCTGACACTTCGGCATCGTTAAAAACAACTATACAAAATTGTATATTACACCATTTATAGGTCAAAAAAGACCAAAAGCATAAAAGCTCTCCTTTAAGGCCAGTTTACATTAAAGATTCACGATGACACAAAATGGTTGCATGGAAAGTTGAAGCAAAGTAAACTGGTCCATCTCAGCTCGACTAAAGTCAGCTGACGGTGTCACCTGCATCTCAGCTTGGCGCCTAAGGCCAGTTAAGGAATGAAAGGCACGCCAATAAGCTCATAGCAACGTAACCTGTTGCTAAGAAGTGCAGCATAGAGCAGCCAACAGGAACAGGCGCTCTCTGAAAATACCCCTGATTGGTAAAAAGTCTTGTCAAGGTCTGACTACAGAGCCAAGGAGAGGTGCAGAAGTCTAGTGCTCTTTCAAACCACCTGAATTACAATATGCTGAAAAATTGTTTTGGATTTTTTTGCCTGATGACACTAAAAATAAGCTGCTTACCCCAGCTATAAGCTCAGTGGCAACACACCTGCCTATATAAAATTCAGTAAATTTCTGAATTCAGTAAATTTCTGAATTTGAGTAAAAAGAATTTTAACAAATCAGGTCATCCAAAAAAGTGCACTCACCTGTAAGCGTCCTGACTTGAGGAGGGCAAACATGCTCTGAGCGGTGTTGAAAGCGTGTCTCCAATTGTGATAAGCCACATTCTTCCTGTAGTTCTTTTTTACACTCAGAATCCACTGGCATAAACTCTACAGAAAAGAGGACGAGTAGAAAAAATGTAGTTAATATGTTTATTCCTAAATAACCAGAATTACTCCACATTCTACTGGCATTTGTTAAAAAAGCCTGCAACAACACAATCGTCCTTTCCCACCGACCCTTACTCACCAAAGTGATTACTGTGCACACATTCCTGTGCAATGTAAAAACTGTCTGGGAAATCTTGTCAATTCATTTTATGTCAGTTTCCACAGCAATATTTCCATCAATACAACAGTCCCACTCTGCTGAGTTTTCCTTCTCAACAAAAGACATTCTTCTTCCAAACTAATGTTAATTTCAACTCTGTTTTCTTAAGAAGAATAACTTCAGAGAGATTCCAACATACAATAAAAGCAACTTTAAATAATCAGTGAATGAAACATTATTTTTATTAAAGTAAAAAGCAGCAGAGTAACTTATAGGACCACACCAGATTTACTACATGTCCCACTCATTTTTCCCACAATAGTTTTGTCTATGAGATATCGTGTTCGTTTACATTGTGTCTATATTTAATAAATGCTACAGAAAGTACCTGGAAATGTGTGACAACGTTAGCTGCAGCCTGTAGCTGCATCTACTCAGTGATAATGTGATTTTATTTCAAAAAGAAAACTTCTAATTGTCTCTTTCCATGATGCGTGGCGGAACAGAATATCAATCACAATACAGTATAACAGCATTACTGAACAGGTCACACCTTAACCTTCCCACTCATCTGCCTGTTTCACTGAATAGCTGGGCACAAAACATACATCATACCGTCAATGTCAATGCCAATTGGTTGGTTTAAGGCTGCTCCAATAGTTTAACACTTAACCCAATACCAAGCTTACTAAGATTTTGGCAAAGAATCCCCAACAGAGCGTGGCCAGACCCTTTTCACAAAGTGAATTTATTTACTAAGTAAATTATGGGCCTGGTTTATCAGGCTAGGCGATCTCTCTGTTGAGAACTAAACTTTAAATCAGGTCATTACCCGTGTTTTTCCCAGGTAATGAGGCCTGGCAGATTGTTACTCAGTTACTACTACAGTGCTGTACTTTACTATAAAATATCCTAACCTAGGTTTTTTATTGTCTGGAATCATGAGTGTACTATATGACTAAAGAGTGGAAATGAAAAGATAAAAAAGATGGTATGAGTGGAGGCTGTGGAGAGAAAACGCTAATGTAATGAGCAAACTGTCAGGATATTAGACTTTCCGGGACCCTGCCAGCAAATCAATGCTCTGTGCTGTGTTTGTCTTTGCTACATCTTTATCACAAACACAAAGTTATTAGGTCAAAGTCAAATTATCTTTCACTTTCACTACAAGAGCAACACTGTGATCTTAGATCAGAAAAAATGACTCTACATCCCTAAGTGTGTTAGAAAAGTAATTTAGTAACGTAACATGTTGTACTGTTTATCCACCAGGCTGAGCCTCTAGGGTGGTCAGTGTGTTAGTGTTAGTCTGACAACCTGCGCTGCTGGAGGGCCATAATCTCCTCCAATCAAAGGCTCTCTTTATGAGACCTCGTTCCGCAGGCACTCCAGAGGTCAGCCACCAACATACAAGGAACTCTTCACGTGGGGTGGATTCTGAGAGTGAGGGCCAAAACCGCCAGTGATTGGGTGGTGCTGTTGCCAAGCAGGAGCAGGACAAGGAGAGCGGCGGGTCTGACAGACGGCAGTGACGGAGGCAAAGTGTGATTTTTGAAAGGGGAAGTGTTCAAGTCGTATGGTGGTGCTGTGTGTGTGGTCTACGAGTTAAGGATGCAGGCAAATACACAAATATTAACTCACCCATAAATGCATTTACTCATCATTCAACATACACACACACACACATACATACACACACACACACACGAATAGTTCTGTTCTAATGGTCTAATGCTGCTGACAATTGGAAGTGTGGTTTCGTTTTTGCAATTACCGAAACAGGAAGCTGCTTTTGTCTTTTTCCATGACATGTACTGAACAACAACAGCAACAAAGTCATACTGGGATAATATGATGTCATTTTCCGTTTTTCTAACTTTTGTGGTTTCTGTGTTGCCATGATACCCATCATCATAATAAAGCGTGTATTTTGTTGTAGTGCAATTACAGACTTCATCTTAAAAGCCATACACAAAAAATTTTGGAAATATTACCTGTGTTCATGTAATTCTGTGTAACTTTTTCAATATGACTGAACTCTTTGCTTTATTTCATTTAGAGTTTGGCTTGTGGTGTGTAATTTAATCTTTTATGTTTGTGCCTGTACAGAGTCCATAAGGAGGTCTATACAGGTCTATACAACTAAAGGAGAATTGTGTGTTATCCAGCTATCTTTGGGCTTAATTCAGGTTTTGCAGAGTAATGCAGAGCAATAAATATTTTGGAAATCAGCAGAATTATTTTTCTGTTGTAGGCTTTCCATGGCTCACTCTGCCTTGAAAAATAGAACTTTATACAAATAAAGGGAAGGTTTGTGACATAAAATATATATTTCCTCCAATTGAACAAAGTTTCTTTCAATCCTAAGTGACTCCTGACAGTGTCGATTTATGGTGTAATGATCATCAATACATCAATTTATATTTCTGTGATACAACTACATCGATAGGTAAACGGCAGGTGTTCTTCTAGTGTGACCTGTATCAGTCTAAAATCGTTGTTCAAAGCAAAACTCGACTGTATCGATTCTAAGAATTAGTGCCTTGTATTAAGCACATCAAACTTTGTTATACGTTGTATTATTCACAGTTTTAATGGTAAATAGTTGTTAACGTTACTTCAGTCCATTCTCTCACATCTTTCTGGGTCAGCAGCGTCGCTTCAGATAATAGTGGATCATGGCAGGGAAGGACCAGGAGAATGAGAGATTTTCAGTTGGTGTTTAAGGTCCTCACAGATTGAATAGAGGCCTTGCACAGAATTTTTGTGTCCTGTGTATCAAATTTTTCCAGTGTTTTTCCTCCTCTACCACTGCTCCTCTACTTTTGGAAAAAAAAAAAAAAAAAAAAAAAAAGTTACAATATCAGTTTCTAGCCATTAAATGGCATCATATCATTTTGCTCTAAATGAGACCATATCGTTCTTGTGTCATAACCGTATATTGCAATATGCATTGTATCATTGTTAAACCGTACCAAAAACGTTAGATTCATAACCTTGAGACCAAGAATATCTACAGTAAACTTCATGAATTTGAATCTGTTCAGTATTTGTTGTGTCAGATGATCAAAGGAAGACAATCTAAAAATGCATTTTAATGGAACATGTTAGTAAACTTTAGTATTATCAGTAAGTACAACCGATTTTAATAACATTTCAGGTCGGTTCTTACCGTGTACTTCATCTGAAAGTTCTGGACCAGGTTAAGGTCGACAAACATGCGAATAGTAGCCAGCGTGGTTTCAGTGTCTGATAATTCAAAGTCACTGAAGCTGAAGTCCAGAAGACCCAATGACTGAGCTGATGGCACTGTGGTTACCTTTCAAATACACACAAACATACAGTTTAGGAAATGCAGGGAGGCTGTGGATTTAAGGACAGACACAAATGACTACAAAAGGCTATTGTCTTCATTATGTAGTTGGACTAATTTCTCACATGGTAATCATTTTTTGGAATCTTTATCTTTTTTCTTATTTTTTTAAAACTAAACTATCACAGATGGGCAGCTGCAGCTATAGTAGCAGCTTTAACTACACAATTATGAAGAGTTTTCATCTTATGCTGTGTCACACCTACTGCACTGTAAGAAGTCTCTTGGGTAGATTGTGCCCCAAAAAATCAAGTGTCCCAGATACCAAGTGACACATCCTCTGTACAGCACCCAAGGGAGGCCACTTTAATAAGGTTATGCTGTTAGTTCAACAAGAACAGAACCTTTTGAGTCAGTCATGGGGTGTCATTGTTAGAATGTTTAAAATGTGTCTGGTTTGAAAGCTGGGCTTCACTTATTGGTTTAGACATTGCTTCTCAGCAACGGCAGCAGGCCTAACATTTTTGCTTTTTGGTAGGATGTTCATCAGGTCCTGGGACAAGACGGTATTGTCAGCAATTCTTTTCAACATTGTGTGGGTAATGATTGTTGTACACAGTTAATAAAAATAAAATAAAATAAAATAGTTGAGACGTGGAACTCAGGTGGGTTACATCAACGCCAGTGTGCGTCTTCATCAGAGTAACCTGATGAAGAGAGTTACTCTGATGAAGACGCACACTGGCGTCGAAACGTTAGTATCCTAGTTGTTGTGCACCTTTATTAAATTTATTATTCTGCACCATTTCGAGTGCTCCAGCCTCCTCTCTTTTGGGTTCATGCTCCTTGATGTAACCCACCTGAGTTCCACGTCTCAATTATCTGTCCTGGGCTGTTGAGCACCGATTCAACGTGTTGGGCTGAAGCGCAAGAGCACCCCTCCCTTTTAAAATAAAATAGTATTTAACAGTCATCTTTACAGAAGCATATTGCTGCCACACCATAAAAAAGTGTACAGGTACTAAGTTTTAATGTGATAGGTTTATTGTTATAACAATAAAGTTTTCACATTATAACATGATATTTTTACGCTACAACATTATATTTTCTCATAATTTTAACATTCAAATTTATACCATTATAACGCGACACTAACAATATACTGTTTACATTGTTAAAACATTAAACTGATTACATTATAATATGATAATTTAAAATATGACACTTTTAATGTTTTATCGTAATAATTTATTGTCATAAGAATAAACTTACTACATAATAATGTGAAACTTGTATTGTATTATTGTGTTATAACAATGTACTATTTATATTGTTAAAAAGTGAAACGTATCACATTTTAACATGATAAGTAAATTGTTATAACAAGAAATTATCACGATATAACTCTATTGTTATAACAAGAAATTATCACATTACAGCTGGATAAGTTTCATGTTTAAACAACATAAATAAGATATTGTTATAACAAATACAGTTTCATGTTATAACGTGATAAGCTTATTGTTATAACAATAAACTTAAACTTAAACCTGATATTGGTTCATTTTATTTTTATGGCATGGCAGCCATACGCTTCGGTATAGTTTAAATAGTCAGTGAGCTATAACAAATTTAAACTTGGGGATATTTAAATTTTCAGAACAAGTGGCAGAACAGCTCATAATTAGACTTTTGCTAAGACTCATTATTATTGCTGTTTAATCACTTGTAACTTTTACTGCCATACAACCCTGTAAACAGTGTTGTACATGATGTAAATAATTACAAAACAACCATTTCTCTACAAGGCTGTCTGCACAGCAGTAACAACAACACTGGGCTACAGGGTTTAAACACCAAGACCTTGCTTGTGTTTCTTTTGAAATAACAACATAGCAAAGTGTTTATGCACAAACCAAACTCAGACACTCAATAAAACGCTGTCTAGTCTCTCTTTGAAACTTTGAATACGGTGAATTGGTGAATCAGGAAATTAAATTATAAAATAATGTAATTTATGAACTCCTGAGGTGGGTGATTTTATCTAATTTTACTGATGCAACACCCTTAACCTCTATTATCTAAAGTCCCTCTCCAGACTTGTTTTAATGACATAAAGTAAAAATACTTCGATGGACTTGATATTTTGTATTAGATTGTTGTCCTACATAACAAGGACAGAAAGCTCTGAATACTCATTTTTTTTCATTGAAAAATTCAGGATAAATGAATCACAGTCATTGTGCTCTGCTCACCACTGCTACTTTTGAAAGGTTCTCAAATGCTTTTTTGAAATATTGCAAAAGCTTTCTGAACAGTTGTGTCTTTGAAATGTTTCCTAAAAGAATTCCAAAATGTTTCCTGGAACGCTGTGTTGTCTTAATAGCAATTGTGCTTTCTTTTGTTTCCCTTTTTTTTGGTGAAGTTGACTTTTCTACGTTATCTAAATATTGTTTTCTGAAATGCAGTTTTCTAAAATATTTCTGATAAATTTAGTTTTAGTTTCTGGAATCTTTTTTAGTATGTTAATAAACTTTCCAAGAGGCAAACCTTTTTATAATTTTTTGCTAAAACCCAGTTTGGTTTTTCTGGACTTTTTTCTGTTTTCTGAAATGCTGTTGTGGTTTTTGTTTGTTTGTTTGTTTGTTTCTCGCTAACTTGTTATTTGAGGTATCAACTTTTCTTATAGGATTTTCAAAAAATATGTTTTTCAACTTCTACCCACTGTCTGAAAAATTGTGAAAAAATTTGTGTATTTGAGACGGAAGCAGCCTTATCAAGTAGCTCTGCTGATGCATTCTTGCTGATTCAGTGGCATGGTATAGGGTTACATGACATGACCCTGAAGGACAACATCTTTTGTGTGTGTGTGTGTGTGTGTGTTTGCCTGTGTAATGAATAATCCATGCACTGCTGGAAGCTACTGTTCATAGTGGTGTGTATTGTAAAATTAATAAATTGTAATTTACCGCGGTTACCTGGAGTTCCCGCGATTCTTCCTCTGCAGCAGAGGCGTGATATGACAAGACCTGGAACACACACACATACAAAAACAGATGAGCTATGCAGACTTTAGATTTTCTGTAGAAAACACACATGCAGGGCCTCCACAACTGCATTCTCACATTCAGCTTCCTGCATTATGTTGGCCATCATTTAATTTGATTTTCCATGAAAATTTGGGAAATTTTCTTAGAATTTGCAAAATGTATTTTCCAGGTCTAAAGGGTGATGTCAGCTGAAACGTAATAATCACGGGGCTTTGCAGGACTGTCACTGGCAGAGCACCAAACTGGAGGAAAAATGTGGGTGAAAATAAATCACTGAATGCAATTTTGCACATATTTTAACCTGGCTAACAAAGGTCATGAACTCTCTGAAATGCTGCATTGCCTTAAGTACAGTTATGTTTTTTGGACTAGAGCCATCACTCATGTAAGTTAGAGCGGTATCAAATGTGCATGAGTTGCTGTGATGATGACATAAGCTTTAATAAATATGTATGCAAGGGATGCACCTTTTTCAAAAAGACAGCATAAGAAGATCCAGCTTTGCCTGTTTCACTGCTAAATCAATAGCTAACAGATTTAATTTACAAAATGCAGCCTTACAACATAACAGATTGGGAAACAGTTAGGCAGTGCCAATCAGGCAGTATGCACAGATCAGGTTGTGACAGTCTGTACAGAAATTTCCCCCAAAAAAGGAAGGCAATTTCGGTATCTGTCCACTGACTGTGTTTCCGCATGCCACTTTGCTAGTACCAGTATGGACTCTGCTCAGGGTTAGATGAGCTCTGATGAGCTTTGGTCAGTCTGGGTAAGACGTTGCCATTTTGTGTAGTGTTGTGAGTGATGCAAAGGAAACTTTGAAATCAGTAATCCCAAAGAAATAAGAGTGCTCTGATTCTGCAAGGCTGTTAAAACAGAATGTAAAGCTAAATACGAAGAGGCTTTTGACAAGAAAGACAAAGTGGTTCTGATCATTTATCAAACATGTCAGTCAAATTCTGAATATGAAGAAGCCATTATGTTTTGGAGTTTACTGACAATTTAGCAAGAAAGCTTGGTGTCTTTTGTGTCTAAAAAAACAAAGGACACAAGGCAGTGGCAATTTGAAATTTTCATAATAGAAAGTAATTTAGAAAAGGGAAAAGCGAAAAGAATTTTTTTCCTTCAAATAAAAATATTTTAATTTTATTTTCCTTTACTTATTTCATTATTAGTTCCCCAGTATTGTTCCCACTTATTAAAAAATGTTGATGTGATATATGAGACTAATTTACAGCTTAACAACACTTAAATGGTTAACATGGAGTCTCCTCTGACTGAGCATATTGTACATGTACTTTAACATGAAACAAGCCCTGATTTAAGCTTCACATGAGGATTTAACAACTGGGTAAAGTGAAGACTGCTGGGTAACACAGTGGGTGGGTGTCAGCTGCAGGCGAGAGGAGACGTCACCTGTGACAGCTCCACCAGCAAATGTGCACAGTGTGTGTATGTATGTGTGTGACTGAAAGTAGGAGAATCCATCATACTGAACAGAAAGCGTACTAGTCAACTGTGAGCATGTGTGGGCTCAGTTATAATGAGTTTGTGCTTTTCTGGCTGTCACACAGAGGCTGAAGGCAGGAAAGTGTCAAGAAGCAGCTTGAAATTCCTCCTGCATCACCTCATCACTGTCACTAACACACCCACATATAGCTCTATCAGAGATGCTGTCACACACTGCACTTTTTCATACTTTTATACTTGCGAGGACGCTCACCAGAATGCAATCGATTAAATGCCTCATTCAAAATCTTACTAAATCTAAATGTACCCCAAACCTGATGGTAATATTTATCCAAAAACCAAGTCTTTGAAGATGTCATCACTGTTGAAGTGATGCATTAAATACATCAAATTCAAAATGATTCCTCTAAAAGACAGAGGTACAAAAGCGCACATAATTATGATGGCAGTTGGGTCAGGCACAAAAACTTGTTTAGTGTTTCGACTTAAAATATTGGGCTGTTTCACCACAGTAACAGTTGGAAACACTCCTCTGATCTTATACAATAACATTCTGTTTTTGTGGTCATAAAACAGCCGTAAAAAGTCAAAAAAATCACTTGAAGCTCTTGACCTTGATTTGATCTTGAAACACTAACCTGCTGCCTGTCAACTGTCTTGTCAGGGTAACATCCCACCAACATCCTCTCCAAAATTTCTGGAAGAAAATTCTGCTAATGGCTAGATACTGTATAATAAGTACCAGTATCCAAAAACATAAACTGTAAACATTCTTTCATGGTGACCAGGACGTAATCAATACATACAACTAAAGCAATTCTGAGGAGAAATTGAGTTTACATCAAAATGATCAAATCAAAATGTATTGCTGAAGTCAGCTGAAGGAAAAGCATGTAACTGTTTAGAACTACACATTATTACTTGATAAATGTCGAAGACAGAGCAGCAAGCAGTGTATGTATGAAAAACAAATGACGAGTTAAGGAACTGCTGAAACAAATAAAAGACAGAAGTTTAAGTGACAAATAGGACAAAGAAAGGAAAGGAGCAAAAATTTAAAAATGAATAAAAAAGGGATTGGCTTTACAAGAATAAGATGTTAAGGCTGTTTATTAGATTGTATTAGACCTTAACAGACTACTATATGTACTAATAAAACATTTTTATTTCCCTGCCATTTATAATTTTAGCTTTAAGCTTTGACTTTAGAAAACATTTCATTGTTTTTTGGGGTATATTTTTCAATCTTAGAGGGTAAACCTGAACTTCTGATGACTTACTTTTAGTCTTTCAACTTATCGACATTATCCAGTCGTCTTCTTAATGCTTTGTAGGATGTGGCATTTGTTGGCTCTTCCTTGAAGAGGAGCGGCAGAGGTCAGCTGCCAGTTAACTCAACCTCATTTGATCCAGCTTATTTTATCATGGGGGGTGAAGTGATGGCAATTATATTTCTTTAATTTTATTAAGTTGTTTCTTTTTTTTTATCCTTTAAAATTTTCTGTGTTTTATGCTAATCACACATACATAAAAACCCACCATGAGTTTCACACATTCCTTAAAAACTGAAATAAGTCTTTGTAGTCTGGTTCTAAAATTTGGAGAAGAGTTTACTACAAGTTGTGCTTAAACCCTCCCTTTAAGTCCCTACGAGGAACTTTTAAGTGGTTATGAAGCAGTCTACATTTAATACTGACACCTCACATCTCATTAGTATGGATCACAGAAAGCACTGAAAACAAAGTTCCTCAGGTGCATTTTGTGTGCAGTGTGTGTAAGGCTGACCTCCAGAGTGACCTCTTGCTTGGCCATGGCTCTCTCCACTGTCTCGTACATCTGTGTGTTCTGGATACCCAGGCCGCAGAAGATGGCAAATGCCTCCAAGAACTGCTCATCATTCCTGTTAAAGACCTTCACACTGCCTAATCCTTCACCCATTTTATTCACCAACTGACACACACCTACACAGACACAAACAGTACGAGACATATTGGTTGTATTTTTGACAGGACAAATACAGGACATATTATGCTGATCCTAAAATGAGGAAAAATGTGACCAGTCACACCTAAACACAAACAGAACAAATTTTTGCATCTCTTAAGGCCTTTGTACACTGCATCCGTTTTCTTTCAGCTGTGTATTTTAAAATCAGTAATCTGAAAAAACAAATTACACACAGAAACCTTGCACACCGAGTCCAACATGTTCATTTTTCTGTTCGTTGTGAAAATTCGTAGTACGAGACAAAATGGAGCCATGAAGCAGTGAGAATGAGTTTGTGCTTCTGTCACTTCTTGAAAAAAGACAAGACAAAGTAAGGAGAGTTTCATCTGCCAATAAAGGAGCTGCACTCTACTGGAGCCACACATTAGAAAGAAGACCAACAATTTCCACGAACCGATTGAACCTGAACAGTGGCTGGCAGTACGTTTGAGGTAGGGACAGACACAGAGACTCTCTCTCTCTCTCTCTCTCTCTCTCTCTCTCTATCTCTCTCTCTCTCTCAATGATTTTGATGGATGCAAAAAAAATACTGATGGACAAAAGTTTCAGAGTCAGTGTGCAAGTATGATTGACACTATAGGAGGTCTTTATTTTTTTTTAAACATGCGTCAGTTTCGGACAAAAAAAACAGGCTAAGTGTGCAAAGGCCTTTAGTCTGAATTATTCTGTCAGAGGGGAATGATGCAGAACATTTTTACTGTGATAAACTGGGCTGTTTTGATTTTGCTCTTCAAGGTTGATGAGAGGCCATCAGGGACTGCTTCGTTTGATAACTGAAGTACATCAGTGGTCATTAGACTTTTTCATAACCAACTACAGAGCTGCTATCAGGCTAATTATGCTGATCATAATCACTGTGATGGATGAAGTGGCAGGACTATTCACAGACGGATCACAAAAGTGGTATTGCTGTGCTGGCTTGTGCCAATGCTACATCACTGCCTTTTAAAAGAAGTCGTTTTAAGCACTGACACAATGTTCACTGTGCTCACTCCTCTCTGGGTTTGACCATATACAGTGTATGTTTGCTCTTTTGTGAGACAGACAATGGCCTTGTCAGTGGTAAAAATACATTTTAAGGAACATTTCACAACAACAGACATCTTATCTGTCCTCACTGATCGACAGTCTACACCATATGTGTTAAAACCCTTATCAGTCCATATCAGTACATGCTAGTTTTTTTTAAAATGATCTTACTGCAGCTAAGCTATTGTCATGAACAGACAAAAAAGAGGTTGTTTAGCCCAGAGAAAGAGATCTATGGGACAAGGAGGGAGAGATATCAAACCTATGACTTTGTCCTTCTTGCCATTCCTGATGGGAGTGCAGAGCAAACTCTTTATCTGTTTGCTTGTGTGATCTGGGTTTTCACTCTGTCAGAGGACAAGAGGGATAATTACTTAATACAAAAAGGAGAGGAAAGAAAAGAAACTGTAAAACAAAAAAGAGGAGAAACAAGCATAAAACTGAAAAAAGAAAAGGAAAGAAAAGAAAAACTTTACTGACTGTCCAAGGGAAGCGTTGGTCCTTGGTGACGTCTGAAATGTTGAGCGGCTGCATGGTGTTTTTTACATACTGGGCATACATGTAGTTGATCTGGCTGACGTCACTGTCCCTGGGAGGATGCACATTTGGAAAAACAGCCTCTTAAATAACCATGCGTAATGAAATGAAAACCAAGCTCACCTGAATTTAATCTATCAAACCTTGAGCACAACTTCTAGTTTGGACAAATGAAGAACTGTGGAACATTTTTGCTGTTTGTTTTAGAGGGATGCTCATTTAGTTCACGACAGACTGTAACCCTGACATATATTCACCTGATTAAAGTGTTACTACCAGTTGCTTGTTTATCACACCCACATGGAATCTGCAGATTCTCATCTATGATTCAGAATGAAAATATTGAATGTATTTATAACATAATTTTAGCTTGTAATGTGATAAAGACATTTAAGATAACAAAGATTGTTGAGAACATAAAATACATTAACAACAATGTACAATTACCTCAAACAGGCTGCCAGAAATTCTTAGTAGATTATAGTAAAACTTTTGAGTTAAAGATTTGTAACACTTTTTATGAAGCCTGTCTCTATAAAGCATTATAATACATTATGAACACACCTATAATACATTATATGTGGTTATGGTTACGGTTATGGTTGCAGTAAGGTTAACCCTAACCTTGCTTATAGGTAAAGTAATAAAGTAATTTAAAAAATTGTGAATGTTTGTTGAAAAAGTACTTCTTTAAATAATACATTTAGTTGTTGTTGGGGGTTTTTTTGTTTGTTTGTTTGTTTGTTTTTAATCAAAGCTTGGGTAGGCAGTTTATTTTTGGTGTAATTAGGCAAAAATTTCATAATAACCTTCCAACATATTGTAATTTGGGTGGTCTGAAAGAACACTAGACTTCTGCACCTCTCTTTGGTTCTGTATTCAGACCGTGACAGGATTTTTTGGCCAATCATGGGTCATTTCAAAGAGCGGGTGTTCCCACTGGCTGCTCTATGCAGCGCTTCTTAGCAAAAGGTGATGCTGCTACAAGCTGACTGGCTGTTGAAACAAGTGATGTACCTTACATTCTAAAGCTGGCCTGTGGGTACTGGACAAGCTTTGTTGCAGGCGACACCATCAGACAACTTGATTCTGAGACTGACCAGCTGCAACTTTCCCTGAGACTATTTCCTTTAGGGGTGCTCATTTTAACAGCACAGCCGTTACCTTTAGTATCTTTTGAGAATTGTTTTTAAATATAAAGCTCCTTTGCTGCTAAGGGTTTTATAGAACTGAGAGTAGGGTGATAATTCTCTGTGGATTTGTCACTGCAAAATACAGTTTTGACATTATTTGTACTCATTTTATCCTTTGGCAACACAATACGTGGTTTGTTGTTATATTAAGCAACATTCTTACAGACACTTAAAAGATTGATTTTTACTATCCCCTCAAACAGGTGCACACAGGATTTAATCTAGCCCAAACCTTCATGCTCAAAGCACTGAATGAAAAAACCTCTGCCTGTCAATGAGAGAACTGCATCTGGAAAACTGCACCTGAGTCTAACCAAGACACTGGCTCAGGTCTGCAAGCTGAAGCCATCAAGCACATATGTCAGCGCTTAATAAGCCTGTTTGTTATTTTAAGTCATTCCAAGCCTGACCACAGTCAGCAATGATACTGCATGACAAATGATGGAAAATGGATATATAAACATAACATGAGGTCAAGGCAAGAGTCAGTGGCTTTTGGCTGTAGTGCTGTGGCAAAAGGGTGTGTGTGTGTGTGTGTGTGTGTGTGTGTGTGTGTGTGTGTGTATCATATAATTCTGTTGGAACTTTCATGCCCTTGATTGAAAAACATTCTAGAACCCTTTTAGGACCTCAGATTATGGATTGGCTCGTGCTTAGATTTAAAGCCTTTATTTTACAGCTGGGGCAACCTGACCGAGCCGTAAACCGTGCACGTGCATTACAAAACGTCTTGCTTTTCATTTCAGCACTCAAGTTAACAGATATGAGCAGCAACACTGCCTGTATGCAGCTCAAGCCACGGTACCTCAGCAACGTATACCCACACGGAACCATTATGTCCCAGCTGTTTAGACTGCTGTTCAATGCCTAAGCTTGTTTTATTTCCATTATACTTTTTATGAATACCAATTAAAACTTCTTAGTTGGATTGGAAGTACCAATACGAAAAAAAAAAAATTCAGAACAGGATGATATTTTTCTGTTGAAAAGGGACCTGGAGAAAGGAAATTGCCTCACAAAAATAATAGCTAGAGAGTAACATGGGCATTTCGAACCTGAAAGTGCCCAGCACATGCAATACTCTTGTTACAGCAGTCTATCGCGTCCCAAAGTGTGGAACTTCTCATCCTGAGTCATCCTCGCGCTTTTCCACAGGACTGGTTGAACAAACCACAGAAATTACCTTGCAAATCAGAAAAATAAGCCCAAAGCATAAGGTAAACCTGTGGCAGCATGGATAACTGGTTAAGTGGCAAATATTGCTAAGTGAAAAAAGAAAAGGGCAGTACTTCTAATTTTATAGATAGGCTGAAGAGCATCTAAAAGTATTCATCAGAAAGCAAATCTAAGCATAATACCAGAATCTGTAAGAAAAATAAATCCCCTGCTGTTTCAATTGAAGGAGTGAATGACCCATAAAGAGTCCACGGTGTAATCATTAAGACCAGTTTTGAGCAAGGTAATTAACTATAACTGTAACAATGCAATATTACAGTACGTCAATGAGCTGACAAAGAAGGTCAGAAAGACAGATACCTGAGCACGTGAGCTTACACTTCTGTTGCGCTTGGCAATCAGTCTGGCCAGGCTTCATGTTAAGGGGTTTGAGCAAACACCAAGATTGGCATAGGCCAATCGGCGTCTCCCAAGAAGGCTCTACTGGCAGCTACAGGCATAGCGTAGATGCTGGAGTAACATTAGTTCTATCAGAACTAGAGAATATGTCTTCATCGAAACAAAGGCAAAGAACGACAGTATAATTTTTTTTTTTCTTGAAGGAAATAGGGGTTGTTTATCTGATTGGTTGAAGTTGATCCGCGACAGACTGTGACAGACAGGTGATTTATCCAATCACTTGCAAAGTATTTTTAGCTGCAACCATCAGCTCTATAGGTTGCTCTGTCAGTCGGTCAGTCCACAAAAATCCCCCATTCTTTGGTGGTGTATTTGTGTTCATGCCAGTTTGCTGAAAGGAGGCATGGTAATGGGAGTGGCCTATTGCAAAAAGGTGCATAACTTCCAAATGAATTCACAGACTTACACGAGATTTAATGGAAAGGTTGGTCATGAGCAAAGGACAACCGATTGACTGTTCGGGCCTACTGGTAAAAAGAGGGCGTGGCAGTGGCCTGTAATAAAAAGACGCTTCTAAACGGATTCATGAAACATGGCCAAACTTTGCAGAAACACATGAACACACACACAAACACTTTCATTGGCCATGACTTGACCCGCCTCTACATTTTAATCCTGCCTCCTTGCATAACTCATCAACTGTTTGTTACTGTTGACTCTTGTGGGAGGCATCATAGCAGACAGTAATTTTCATGTCTTCACTTTCTTTCATTCCAAATATATAGTAAAGAAAGGATATACCATTTAGACAAGTTCACAGTATTTTGCATCCCAACATGTTTTGCGAATTTGCGCTTGCGCATGCCCTTTTCCAAACAGTTTCTAATGGAGCCTTTCTGAATTCCTGAGTTCTCTTGTTTGTGCTGACAGCACCAACAAACAAGAGGATGCGTTGCGCACTAGCGTATGACACCCACACCTAATGGACAAAGCAAAAATGAGCAGAAAAAGTTTTGGGTTTATGCAGAAGCAGGTCTCCTGTTATCCAGATGCAAGGCTAGAAATGCAAGCTAACATAGCCTCTAGTTCTTCTTTAACTCAAGTGCTATCACTGTTGCCAAGAGAAGACCAGATTTAGCAGCTGGGTATCTTCTTGGCTCTGAGGTACTACACTTACAGTTGACACCGATTAGACATCCTTATAAATCATGGTCAACTTTTCCCTTAAGCAATGTGGACAAAGGTCATATCTCCTGCTAATGATTTGGGATATTATATCTAAATATGTTACTCGCCGGTGCTCCAGGAAACTATTCTGTAACTTTCAGCCTTCTAACCCTAGGCACTTTGAAGACATGACCTTGTCAACTCAGCATATCCTTGGTCCAATAGTATGGCACTTGAATGACAAATTTTGTCTAGTTTAAATGACGCAAAAGCGCAAAATGGACAGGGTTATATCATCCATTTGCTAATGAATTGGGAGCTTTATGTTGAATATGTTGTTTCCTGGGGCCCCAGAAACCTGTTTTACAAATTTTGGCCTTGTAGCCCAAGTCATTGTGTTGATATGATCTTGGTACAGTTTGTACAACCTTGCTCCAAACAGGTCTGGAGGCAGTTTACTATTGTATCTCACTTAAAATAAGACATTTGCCACAAGATTAAAAACAAATTTCAGAATATAAGATCTAATATATATAATATAAGATCTTGCAGACAATGTACAAGAACAATAGAGTGAGAGCAGCAGAATGGATTCTGAACAGGAAAGAGAAAATTGCTTTTCAAATTGAATTCAGTGAGGGTTAAGCAGGTGTATCAATCCATTTGGGAAGGAGGTACAAGTTCAAGGGCCTAATTTGCATTTCCTCTCAAAAAGGAAACTGTCTAATAACACCACAAGTTTTGAAAAAAATTAGAAAGATGAACTTGGCAAGTGTCCTGACCGGACTGGAACGGATGGGAAGATCTCCTTAAATGGGAGGAAATTTATGAGAAGTGGGCTGACCTTTTTTTTTTGCAACCTGGCATTTAAGTAATCGACCCAAGTACCTCAAGGAAAGTTAAACAACAGCTTCCAAAGTGCATTCATAGGGTTTGGGGATACTGGAGGTGTTATTAAGCTGAGAAATCAAAAAAGGAGGTCACTATGTATGGTGTTCGTTGAATTCACATATCTCATGAACAATTTTTAAAGAACTTGGCTTTTACATGAAAGAACCAAGACAGTCAAGACCAGAAGGTTCAGGCTGGGAAATGTTTGTGCATGTGCTCGTGTGCGCGTGTGTGCTTGCGTGCATGTAAGCAAGGAAACAGAGTGTACACACACGCACACACACATAGATACACACCAAGAACTTTACTTATCACTTCAAGGGAAATTACATAGACTAACATCAATTTCCTGGAGACTTACCCCAAACATAACCACTCACACACACACAGACACACACAACAGATGAGCAGGCTGCGCAGTGCGTGGATTTGTTCTCAAGTTTAATTACCAAAACACACTTAATCTCACTTCTCCTTTCCTTCTCTCTGTGATTGACTTAAATGAGGCCACGTAATAGCCACCAGGCTCAGCATTACTTAAAACCATGACAGCACATGTTGGTTTTTTTTAATCATGGCCACAATTAAACTCAAGATTGAAGAAAAATGAACTGCCTTATTTTGTCAACCTGAAACACTCAGTCTGCGATTCCAGTGAGCCAGATCAGCACTGGTTCAGCTCAAGTGAACTTCATAGTTAAACAGAAGCCTTGTCATTGGGAAGCCGCAGCCCGAGGGTAATGTCACTATAAAAAGCTTCCTGCCGTTTCAGCCGGCATAAAGCTAACATCCTGCAGGGACGCTCCCCTTCTGTGTTGCCTAGCTGGAGCTGCTTGGTTTTTGCCAAATCAGAGTCCTCCCAGAGGAAATCCAATACATTCACAGCAGAATCTAAACACAGTTCTTAGATCTGAACAGGGGGGAAAAAGCCACAAGAACAGGCTGTAAAAAATGAAACATTACGGAGGATGAGACAAGATAAGTCACCTGCTTTATGTCATCCTTGTTAGTGTTGGGAACTACTGCCTATTTTTCCTTTTTTTTTTTGCTTGGACACTTATATCACTTACATACTTAACTCACACAGACATAAGAGCTTTAATGGGTTTAAATGCAATCGATCAGTTCAGACCCTTGAAAATGCGGAAAATCTGATTTTAAAATGCTCTAAAGATTTGACAAGTCCATCTGTTTTACCAATTAGAAGAGGGTCACAGACAGTTTTTTCTATCACATTTTACTGATTGTATGTCTCAGCTTTATCTCTGCCAGGAGCAGGTTTGCGAAAATAAAGATAATAAAACCTTATAGAAAGTATTGTTTGTGACGCTGTTCTCAGCAAACACATACGCAGCACAGATTAACTATGAGCTTCCTGTTACTGTCTTAAATTTATCATATTATATTGATGCTAATAAAAAAACAAATCTGATGAAAAGGCCAAAGCCAATATTGTTTTGCCCATCTTTCCATCATTGGTGGTCAGTAATTTTCCACTGGTCACTGTTTTAGTAAACCTTCCTTAGACTGGAGTAAATAGTACATTTCTCTGAGAATATTTTTGGCTGCAGATTAATAAACAGTTAGTGCACTAGAGAGTATATACAGGAAATAAGTGTTCATGGACAAAAATAATTTATTCATCAAACCTTCTAATTCCCTGGAAATGCAAAAAAATTCAAACACCCAGAGCGGACAAAGTGTGTAACAGTTCTGTGCCTCAAACCCTCAAGGTTTCCCCAAAGCACCAGGCTCACTTTGTGGAAAACAGCATGTGGTAATGTCAGTTGTATTTTGCTTAAGAATATGGGCATATTAACCACAGAAAAGCAATATCTGTTGATAGGAACTTTAGTGAGTTCCTGCTTTTGAGGCCCTATTTCGTTGAGGACCTCTGTGTCAAAATCTAGTTTTAAGACTTAACATGGTGCGTTTTTAAGTTAATTTATGTTTACTGAATGAACAAAAAGCAAACCCAACAAGGCAACATAACATAGTAGTTGTTCCTTAACAGTTTTAATTGTATCTAATGGTCTTGTCATCATGTCATCAGCCTTTATTTATTCCTATTTATGCAATGGTATCATAGGTGCTCATAAATCTAATACATAAAAAAATATGCTTTGACCGATATTGATTTTCTGTAGGTGAGTACTAAAATGCCTTGATCGAAGCAGCTTAGGCCTGAATTATTTTCTAAGTATGTGACATTTGTGAATTGGACAAATGTTGCCAGATTTTCTTTTAAGGAATTCAAAGAATTTAGCGTACACTGCAGACTTTCTTCTACCCATTTAGAACCTTCTTCTTCAGCATTGGAAAACTAAATAGTAGTTGTAGCTCACGCACAAGCATATTTAAGGAAAATCTGATCTGCTCTTATAAGTATAAAATCCGGGTTTTTGCACATCTAGTGTAATAACAATCAATCATACTAGAATTATGTAACCCTCAGTCATTGGCTCCTCTGTAAGGCAGACCTCATTTTTGGCTTAAGTCTAATGAAACGCTGGTACAGGAACCCATTGTTGGACCCAAGGTGAAATAAACACATATGAAGTATTCAGCAAACACACCTTTACACACACACGTACACGTCCTATTCCATTGCCTAGGCTAGGATTAAGATTGAATTTTAGCTGCTGCGTGGCAACTGGGGAGGCCAGGCCCTTCTGGAGACGATCAGGGCTGGGATAGAGGAGTTTTCTATTTCATTGTGTCTTAAAATCAAATTACAGCTTATTCACCTCTCCTGACTGGAGCACAAGTTGATGTCAGGAAGCTCTGCATCTACAGCCTTCTCCAATCGTTTTCTTCCCATCCTGCACCTCTAATCATACTGTTCATCATCCTTCAATCTTTTGGTTCTGACTGGCCACTCTATCTTACTCAGACTGTGATTTCTTTCATATGATTTACTGTTAATGCACTTGTTTTAACATATAATATCTGCTCTCTCTTCTAAACCATGATTGACATTTTTATGGTTATGCTTAGGCAACTCAAAGCAATTAATAAGGAGGGCAAAAGTCCATGTTTGTTGGTTAAATATTGCAAGTCATTCTTTCCATCACTTGATTCAAGTCAGCGCTGCCTTTTTCAGCACTTAACAAAGAAACTAACTTAGTAACCTAAACCTATCGACAGGTGGAAGCCATGTGAACTACTGTGTCCTTGGTGTTTTACACCCAACTAGTTAACCCCGCCTCTTTCAATGACCTCTATGTAGTGTAAAAGGTGTCATTTCCCAAAAAACTAGTTGTGAGGTATGCCTTTATAGAGAGGGGATAAGAAGCAATTAGTTGTACATTCATGGAATAATTGCACTCGCTTTCAGGCAGCCTTTCCCTTAAAAGGAGTCATTCTGTTGTGATCATATGAAATATTGTCAGAATAAGTTGTATGAGGTACAAAAAGAAAAGAACTTGAGAAACAGCAAACCTTGCCCACTCAACCTCAAACATCCAGCCGATTGCTACTAAAAGTCTACATGATAATCAAAATTAGTGTTACAGAAATTTAGAATGGATGCAGACCCCTAAATTTTCAACATTGGGAAGCTATGAGAAGATGGCCTTTTAGTTGCTGTTTGACCATCTGATAAAGTTTTTGTTTAAAGCACATTAAGGACCTTAATGTCACATGCCTGGTTTGAAAAAAACTGCCATAGAACATTTTCCAGGCTGCAGTCATGTTTGCTCCAAATCTTGGTAAGGCAAAATTTTTTTCCTGTATTTGACAGTCAATTGTGAAGAGACTAATAAACAAGCAGAGACTGGGAAATGACAAGGCCTCCGGCTAAGACTGATCCAGGGAGGTTGCAGTTATGTGGCATGTTCTGGAACCATTTGCTTATTAGATGGCTCCTACTATGGCTAACATGAAACACAATGACATATTTTGCAGAGGACAGGGCCGACACAGATGAAGAAAAACTTAACTTGATTGGAAAGGGTGATTGCTTAATAGGACAAAAAAAGGAGATTGTTCTAGAACTAAATATAGATAGATATATAGATATAGATTATAGAGTTTACTGGAAATGTGACCTTGATCTTAAAAAATACACAGATGATGCCACAATGGTATCATT
The DNA here is from genome assembly GCA_029822935.1 of Naso vlamingii. Classification (NCBI taxonomy): domain Eukaryota; kingdom Metazoa; phylum Chordata; class Actinopteri; order Acanthuriformes; family Acanthuridae; genus Naso; species Naso vlamingii. Next base: position 2,261,794 of record JAPQLA010000016.1, read on the forward strand.
TGTTAATAGTCTTTTAATTTTGTTTCAATGATTCTTCGCATAGCAGCTTTGTAAGCTTTAATACAAAGAACAAATATACACACATGAACTTATATTTCTGGCTGAAAAGAACTTTACCGCATCTCTTCATCCGCTGTACTGCTTCTCCACATATGTAACTAATACAGCTGTCAAATGCAACAACATTGCATGTTAACCTAATAAAAACTGTGTCTATGTGTGATGGAAGATTGTTAGAACCTCTTAAAAATCTCTCACACTGCCTCCAACATACTAAAAGGGCACACTTCATCATGATAAACAGGTTGTGATTGAAGAGCTGTCAAATCCACCCTAAAGACAGTGTATTGAGTCAAAAGAACCCAGCTAATGAGAACAAGGGCTTTGAGCCCAAGAGCCTACAATCAAATGTCTGGGAACTTGGCAGGCAAGGAAGCGGACAGCCTAAAAAAGATCCCAGGGTGCTGCAGATCAGCTTTTCAGACTTATGAGTATTGGACTGGGCCACTCTGTCTTTTCTCTTGCAATTCAAAGTGACTGAAAGGGCACAACAAGACTTTCATTACTGCCGTAACATTGCCTTACATCCCTTTTTCTGCTTCTCCCTCTGCAAATGTATATGATGATCAGGAATCCTTGTGCAAGTGTCTGTTACACTGATGCCATCTGACATCCTCTCGGATAAGGTGTAGGGTGGTTCGCAAATTCAAGGAAACATAAGGGCTAATAACTGGTGGAAACAGCTGGAGTATGTTTCAAGGGTAATCTGCAAGACATTTAATTTAATGACAGGTTTGGGCTGAGGGCAATTGTCTTACCTTTTTGAGGTGTCCATGACTTCCCCCAGCTCCTCATATTCCATGTGAAAGACACTGGAGAAGGAGTTCTGCAAAATAATACGGTATTTTCATTTGTCTGAAACATTATCAACTAAGTAATGTAACTAGGAGGCGACCTGTGCTGGGCATAATGCCATAAAGGTTGAGGGACAACACATTAATACTTGGGCAGGGCAGCCCAACCAATATATTGATTTGCCGATATTATCAGCCAATATTGGCTTATTGCAGATATATTGGCTTATTGCAAATATATTGGTTGTTTTTTAAGGCCATAAAAATGCTTGAACTATTGGTTTGAAATGATTTCCAGCAGAGAGCGATCTATTATTTAATTCCTAATTAATTGCTAGTGAAGTTTTGCTGTTCAGTTAACTGATGTTTGGAATAAAGTTTCTGAAAATGTAAGACATCCTGCTTCCATGTCTATGTTACAAGTATTACATATAGCATTATGCCATATCAGTCGGGCCCTAATTGAAACATGTACAGGTTCTTGGTTTGGTCTAAATTCTAAAGGTGATTTTCCACAGGTCCATTCTTATGTTTTCTGGCCGTGTCATCCTCTTTAACATCTTGTCACTGCAGGTTAAGCAATGGCTTTGCACACAATGCCTAAATCAAGTCTCCAAGCATTAAAAAGGGGACGTTGATCCATTACCATCAAGCCTTGCCAGGAGGAGAGTTTATTTCGACATTCCAGTGCTCTTTTTGCCTTTTCTGCCCCTTATAGGGACTTGTTTTGTCTCATCCTGCACTCCCAACCCCTCGCAAAGATCATTTTTCCATTTTTAAGAGGTAAGGACAGGATGTTAAAGATGGACGAGGCTTCTCGTTTTGGAAAAATTTGCCCCCTACCTTTGCGAGCACATACACACAACTTCACTCTGTAGAGTTACTTCACCCTGATCTATCTGGGTGAGGGTAATAAAACTGTTTTAAACAGAAAGAGTACCTGGTTATGTTATGACATTTATTGGGGTTTCTGGCAGGGGGGAAAGTTTATAACAGGATGACACGGGACAATGGAATTTTTTCCTGCGTGTAGGAATAATAATATAAATCTGGCTTGTCTTCTCATATTATTTGAAAGGCTAAGTCAGTAATTTACCAGTCAAAAAAGGACAAAAGAATGGTCAGTTATCAGCATTAGAGGCATGTATATCAATCTAACGCATTCTGTTTGTTATATTATATCCATTTTCTAAATCCACAACACAACATACTGTTTGATTTATATCACATCGGACAAAGAAAACATAGGGGACAAAAGATGTGAGGCTGAAACGTGGTTGTTCAAATGCTTTTCTAGCATTTTACATAGCAAAGGAAAAATACCTTGACATTTTTGTTCATGTGAAAAAAAAAAAAAAAGATTTTAAGGAGAAGTTCAGGCTTGAGGGTGGGTCAACAAAACTTGTGACACTGACACAAGAAATCTGCAGTGCTGGTCAGTCAGTCCACTAATTGTTTCATATCAATGTCTTGTCAACATGTATATGGGTATTTTTCATAATGATGCTTTTTCAATGCATTTTGGTTATTCGACCACACACAAACCCTCTATTTAGCTCAAAGAACCACACTGCCTTAAGTACAGCTTCAAAGAGCCTGTAGCTCCTAGTATTGCTATCACCTACAGTTACCTAAACTACAGGATGCAGATCAGGAATATGAATGATCATATAGGTGTTTTTAAAAGGCATTAAAAGCTTTTATGGTTTAGGAAGATGGGACAGGTTTTGGAGAGACAGGAAGAAAAAACAGAGTGGAACACAAAAGGATGTTTAACAACTAAAAAAAAGGTACAAAAAACACACACATGCATACACAAACATACAAGCAATATGTTTATAGGACAATTGTAATCCTAGAAATATCTCTACTGGGGAAAGCTAAATTACTCAGAAGAACAATACACTTCAAGAGACGAGTCAGATGCCAAACTCTATCACATAACAGACACATCCCAAGACAAAACACATACGTTCTTGCACACCATACAAATGCTCTAAACTCTAAATTAGTGTACTATCCATGCACACGCAAAGAAATACTAATAAAATACAGTATTTCTGTATGTGCACATATATGCATATTAGAAAAACACAAACAATTAATTCATGTACAATATAGGTATGTTCATTGGTGTACAGTACACTGCAAATACATTACATATACGCAGCATATTGTATACTGAAAATTAGCATACACACACACACATTGACATCACTGTTTCTAAACAGATGCCACATGTTGCAGTAAAGTAAAGTGAGCAAACACAGGCCAAAGTCTTACAAAAAAAGAATAAAAAACTCCTGTGTTAATGTTGGTACAGTCAAGTGTTAAAGACCAGCACTGTCATTTACTAGACTTCCTTCAAGAAAGCTCCTGTCCTTGAGCTTTCCTTGAGTAAAGATCCCATTAACATCCACAGACCTGTGGGTCCTGCTTGAGAAATTACAGACATTTAACACTGACAACTATATACAGAGGGCCATCTGGCAGATAAGGCCAGTTAAATTTCCTGATCTCAGAGTAAATGTTTAGTATTGAAAGAGAGAAAAAATAGAGAGTGAGTGGGAGGAGTAAAAAGAAATAGAGACAGCTGGTCTGGCAACCCTGAGGTCATGAGAGGGACACACACACACACACACACACACACACAGTATTCTAAAATGATTTGAAAACTGAGTCAATGGGGGTAAAAACATAACATGAAACAACATATGAATAACTACCTAAAATATTTTGATCAGCATATATTGCTCACCCAAATTACAAAAATAAATGAAGATATTTCTCATTTTCCTTTTGTGGTTAAGCCACGCAGATAGTTATAGCTTTTATTTGTACAGGCTGTGAATGGCTTTCAGTCTCCCCTACAACAAGGGAGGTGAATGGATTTTTTTTTGTTATGCACATAGTAGTGAAAATGAAATTTTAAAAAATCACAAGCAATATCTTGTTACTCTGGATGAGTCACATCGAACACCACAAACAGCAGGGCCGGATAAGCTGAGCCCCAACCTTCAAAAGCCCTGTGGTAAAACTGAACTGTGGGCTTCTACAGAGTCCCATGTACATACTTGGCCCAAACTCATTTTCTCCAGTATGCTAGTGTGTGTGAGAAAAACCAGTATTTCTATGTTGTTTTTACCCACCCATGTTTTCTGTATACTGACTGATTGGTTTGTGAAAATTTTACTCTTGTAGGAGGAGGAATATAATAAATGTCTGTACCACATTTTAGGACATCAACCAGTAGTTGTTGAGACATTTTAGTAAAAACCTCTGATGTCAACCACCTGGTGGCACTACAGAAACTGTCAAGGGATTACACAATCATATAGGGTTCAACCTCTGAGGACATGAATGTGCGAACCAAATTTCAGGACATCATCAATAGTTCACACACAGACATTTCAGTGGAATATTTAATTGATCAACAATCGGACAGTGTCATCCCATGACTTACACCATTATTGTGGCAAAAACTGAAAGGTACTGACACTGATGCAGTGACCCCCTTAGAGGCTTTGCCAGATCAGTTGTATTGTGCTGTAGTGGTGCATATTACTAAATAAATAATTATTTAATAATTGAGAATTACCATAATTCTGCAGACTATGCACGGCCTTTAGAGCCCATGAGTGTCCAGCGGACTGATTGATAATTCATGTTTGCTCAGCGGTTTTAATAAGAGTTAATTCTTTAGTAGAAGGTAGTCTCCATGGAAACTCTAAGTA
>JAPQLA010000016.1:2266481-2289530 GCA_029822935.1 Naso vlamingii
ATAATTCATGTTTGCTCAGCGGTTTTAATAAGAGTTAATTCTTTAGTAGAAGGTAGTCTCCATGGAAACTCTAAGTAGTGAGCTTCATTCAGATGAACCAGGGTCTTGTTTCTTGGTAGTGCTGTTGATTTTTTATGTCATGTTTCAAAATTTCTCTTCATTGTACTAAGTTTGAAGCAGATATCTCAGAGACAGATACAGGATCTTAAAATCTGCAGGCACATTAAACCAAAACTATTTGTAGTTTTAAATATCACCAGGGGCAATATGATTTGGGTTTATGTTTTTTTTTTAAGTCTTTTACTCCATCTTAACTATGTTTTGAATATATCCGTTTTCTAAAGCCATTTCAGTATTACTGTGTATGGCTGCATGACAAGTCAAATCAATTAGATTAATTTTAAGAACTTGTCTTGCACAATACAAAAGAGAAATTTCACTTTTTGGCTGGTCCCGTCGACCTGCCCGATGCACGGGTATGTCCGTGACTGACTGACTGACCAACTGACTGAGCATATTTACTAGGTGAGCACAGTTTGTCTGAGGAGCTACGGGAAGACATGACACACTGTGTCGGGTCTTCCCATAGCTCCTCAGATTTGCTCAACAATATGTGGGTCCCTCAGGAGCTGTTACATTCTCAGTTTGCTGTTAGCCCGTCGCTAGCGTTAGCTTGAAGGCCGCTCTGTTTGTCAATGCTGGGCACAGCCAAGAATAAGAAGCTCGCTTCTGTGTGCCTTCGCTTATGTTGTGGACTGTTTGCACCGTGTGAAACGCTACATTCTCAATTAGTTTGCTGTTAGCATGTTGCTAGCATTAGCTTGAAGGCCGCTCTGTTTGTCAATGCTGGGCACAGCCAGGAATAAAAAGTTTGCTTCTGTGTGCCTTCGCTTTTGTCGTGGACTGTTTCGACCGTGTAAAATGCTACATTCTCATGGCTTTAGGCTATGTGATTACAAGAGACCAGAGGAGTATGATCATTTGTTGACTGGTACAGAGAAATGTGCTTCTAATATATATGAGCTAACGCTAGCAATGTGCTAACAGCAAACTGGAAAGGGGAGAATTTAGGCTCCACAGTGCTTGGAAGAGTTTCAGCCCTCTGTGTGTTCCTGGCGTTGCAGTGTTTTGTCAGAAACATGGATCCTCCACTCAGCAGTGAACGGAAAAGACATTTTGTGCTGGAGTCTGATGGACGCCTGATAACACGTTACTGCTGATTCATTTTCAGGCATTTTCCACAGGCTAATTAGCTAGTAGCACTTAGCTAAAAGCTAGTTAGCTAGCATGGCAACATTAACTAGTACGGCCACTGTTTTATCGTAACCTATTAATAAAAAACAACAATGACAAACTATTGAATGTAAACTAGAGGCTTGTGGTTAATGACACAAGTTGTTAGTGAGTCATTTTAACCTTTAAACAAGACTAGGTTAAAACTTAGTATATGGCTGGTCTCATTTGTTGAGTGCGTTTTTTTCTTACTGCATAACAATTACTAATATCCAAACATGCTCATGTTACACATTACCTCTACCTATCACTAAAACACACTGGCCGAAAAAAAAAATCGCATTCACCAGACGGGACCAGCCATATACTAGGTTTGAACCTATTCTTGTTCTAAGTTGAGTTGTTACAATGTGGTGCGTCGTACTCTAAAGCTGGGAAAGTTGTTGGCATTGATTAGTGATAAACAAATGAAAATCACAGATTAAGATGGTCTGCATATCATGCTGTTCATCAGGGCCAACCAAGACAGAAAACAAAACGAAATTTTTCCATCACCTTAAGGTACCATCGCAGTGGCTACACCATTACTTTAATAAGCAAGGAGGTTTTATCGCGCAACATATTTTGAATCAAGCCATGCTTGTACAGTTAACTGTTTGCATGATGTTATTCTTATTTATGTCAATAAACTATATTCTAAACTCTCTGATTATCCAAGGCCTCAGTCACTATCAGGATACTCTTTGACCTGGCGGCATTAGAAAATTATAGATCGTAACATAAGTACATAACAATCAATATGGAAACAGTTACTGTGATCATATTTTTACCATATTGCCCAATTATTCAATAATTCACGCACATTCACATGAACAACCCAAATATCTCTGCTTTAACTGAAGGAACCTCCACTCCAACAGCGCAGTGGCAGCATTGCATCAAAGCACAGCTAATAAATCAGCCATCTGCGCATATTTTTATCTGTAATGCTGTTTTAAAAAAAAAAAGTTTACATGATTTTTTTCCCCGGAAAATTTAATATAAATTCATAGTTCATTATAGTTCCTTTCCAGAAATAATGAATGAATAATAACTTGACACATGCAAGATTGTATGAATCAAGCTGCTGATTTAGTGTTTTCAGCCAATCAATATCTGCACTGTAAATGCTTAACCTCTGAGAATTTTTGTTGCATTTCATATGTGATAATGTGACAAATGTTTGCACAGATACTAGTAAAAAAGTTCCTATAAGCTGTCAGTACAAGCCACAAATCAACTGGCTGTCCAGGGTCTTTAAAGCCAACAAATTCAAATTTTGAAATTTTAATTGTTACCAGGGAACAAACAAGGAATGAATGTGGAACTAGTAAACCTGTTTATGACTGTTGATAAAATTCTCTGAGTAGCTAATGATCACTTAATGATTAGTTAACTGAAATAAAGAGTGAGGAATGAATGTAGAAGGTATAATTAATTAGCGTTACTTATTAATAAGCAGGCTACTTCTAATTTCTTATGAAGGTCTACAAAATACATAGTGATAAGTTACAAGACACCAGGCCATTAATATAAGTAATTAGCCTTTTTGTTTACTAATATCTTTCTCACACATACTAACCGAGTGCAATGAAAAAAAAGGCACGTTTCTTGAACACAAATGGATGGTTATTTTAGATAACGTTACTGTGGTGGTTGAAAGCTAAAAAAAACCTAATGGGCTGTAGGGATACCAGCCAGAAGGATGCCGGCTGTGGCACATAACGCCACAAGTTTCAAAAAGACAAGAGCACCAAAAATAATCGTTTCAAAACGCAAATCCTCACAATAACTTGAAAGGTTCAAATGGTCTGAAGAATTAATTATCTAGCCTACTCACCCTCAGCCAGAAGCTGTCTGGTTATTATACCCGAGTTCAAGCACAATTTTCAAAGCAATTAAGAGCAGTTCATCCAAATGCCTCTTTTAAACATTCCAATGCTTGTTCCTTTGTTGTTCTTTCAACCGTGTATGCGGCACAATAGTGCTGCTGTTATTTAATAGAGCTACAAACAACTGCCAAATAAGTCCAAAAGATTGCGACAATGATACAAAAACAAAATGAAAAGTCTATTCAGCGCATGCATGTGTGTGTGTGTCTGTGTGTGTCCCCTGACCATGGAGTCTTCATCAGCAATGAAGACAGTACAAGCCTGGGCCTGCATGAAGGACAAAATGGTTCCTGCGATCTTCCTCAGTAAAACTTCCAGACATTGCTGCTCCTCAAAGATGAGACTTGCCAGGTCCAACAGCACCTACACACACATTTACAAACACAAGGAAACATCTTGTTCAAGATTGTGTCTATGAGAACACACAACTTTAGAAACACACATCCACACCCACCTGATTGCGTCTGTTTTCTAGCTGCGATGTTTCGTAGAGCTGAGCGTTGTGGAGGACGATGCCTGAAAAGGCCAAATAGGCTGAGAAGTCCTGTTGGAGATGAACAAAATTACATCTGAGCACCACGTAAAAAGAAGAGTAAGGAAGCAATTACAGGAAACAGATGAGCTGTTGCATGGAAAAAAGATAAATCAATGAAGGAGGAGGACAAGGAAAAATGCAGATGACAGATGATAAGAGGAAGGACACATTTAGGTGAAGAAAGATGGACTTATGTAAAAGCAGACAGTTTTATTGGAGTTTATGTAGGGGCTCCAGAGACACAAGTTTGACTCAGGTCAGTTCAGCTAAGGTTATGTTTCTGCTAACAGATCTAAAGTAATCTTTGCCGAGAGCAACAAATTTTGCCAGCAACATTCTTATTTCTTTCTGAATTTACACACAGGGTTCAAAAAGTGATTATTAGTTAGTACAACCAACCTAACCTTTTCATCCTGGTCAGTGAAGGTACCATCCTCCCCACATTTTTTATTGATAGCCTGAGCCACCCCAACTACCTGTGATCAAGAAAACACAGAAACAGCTGATCAAAAAAAGCATCTAGTTCTGTACAGTGATTAAGTAAAAAGGACCCATCAATTAAATATAGAAATTACATTAAGTCAAATTGTGCCAGCTTCTTTGTACTGGAAAACAAATTTGTACAGCAGAGACAACACACCTTTATTTAAAAAAATAGTTACAATTGAATCAAAAATTTTACTGACGTGTTTTAATTTCTATTGTATACACAATATGAATAAAAACAATCAAATTTACACTTTTACACTGAAATAATGCATTAAATTGTTGATAGGGTTTATCGTCAACAGACGACAACCAGAAACCCTGCAAACATGAAATATGGCTGGTAACAAGGCTGAATTTTTTTTGTTTGAAGGAAGCAAAAAGATTGTTACATTAATTCAAAGACTAAATTTTAGCCAGACAGATTTTAACTGTAAAGACTCAAGTTTGACTAACAAATTAGCTAGTCCAGTATCCCACTGGATAAGAATTTAAGCTATAGGTTTGAATTGCCCAAGCTTTTTTAGGCAGGTTAGCACGCAAATGACAGTACAAGATTATGAGAATATGGTTATTGGTTTTGAACCAATACCACTTCTATTGTTCATGGCAGTCAGAATCAGAATCAGAATCAGAATAACTTTATTGTCATCATACCAGATGCATGACGAGATTGCAGCAACCACTGGACAGCGCATAAATAGTTAAAAACAACATGAGGTATGAAAAATATACCCATATACGAAATAAATAGTCAAGTACACAGAAGACAATACACAAGAACAATTCAAAGCAGAGTGCAATTCATATCAAAAGCAGCCAGATACGTGCTCAAGCAGAGCTCTTATACTCAGTGTGAGCCATGAGTAAGTGACAAGGAGGAATTAAGAGTTCGGACAGCCCATGGGTAGAAGCTATTCTTAAGTCTGTTAGTCCTGCTTCTCAGAGACCTGAACCGTCTACCTGATGGCAACAGGTTAAACAGGTACTGTCCAGGGTGGGAGGAGTCAGCAGAGATTTTTCGAGCTCTGCACAGGCACCGGGAGCTGGCAATGTCCTCGAGGAGGGGCAGAGAGCAGCCAATGATCTTTTCTGCGGACCTGATCACTTCTTCAGAGCCCTCTTTTCTGCAGCCGAGCAGAAAGCAAACCACACAGTGATACAATAACACAGAACAGATTCAGTGGTGGAACAATAGAAAGACACCATCAGTTTCTCCTCCAGGTGGTTCCTACGGAGCACCCGTAGGAAGTGGAGTCTCTGCTGGGCCCTCTTGATTACTGCGGTGGTGTTGGTCGTCCAGCTGAGGTCCTCCTGGATGTGTGTCCCCAGGAACTTATAGGAGGCCACTCTCTCCACACCCTCCCCGTTGATGGAGAGTGGAGCATGGTCCCCTCCTCTCCTCCGGAAATCAATGACCATCTCCTTGGTCTTGGTGCTGTTTAGCTCAAGGTTGTTTTTTGTACACCACTCAGCCAGCATCCATATCTCCTGTCTGTAGGCTGACTCATCACCCCCCGTGATCAGGCTGACCAGCGTGGTATCATCGGCGAACTTGATGATGCTTTCCTCGGATTGACTGCCATTAGAGCCCGCCTCACCTGATGGACCTGGAGGGTGAGAGTGTTGGGAGTTGGGACTTTAACAGTCTTTGTCACTGGTTTGGCTTTCTTCCTGAGGGGGATGTAGGCAGGGACAAGGTGCAGGGAGAGGTGGTCAGACATGCCCAAATGGGGAAGAGGAAAAGTCTTGTATGCCTGTTTCCAGTTGGAGTATACCAGGTCCAAGGTGTTCTCACCTCTGGTGGGACATTGCACGTACTGAACGAATCTAGGTAGCACAGACTTCAGGCAGGCTCTGTTAAAATCCCCAGCAACAACAAAAAAACCATCTGGGTGGTCCTGCATCTGTTTGGTGACGGCATCATGCAGGAGCGAGAGGGCTATGCTAACATTAGCATCCGGGGGAATGTACACTGCTGTTATAATAGCCACTGTTAGCTCTCTGGGACGGTAGAAGGGTCTGCACACAACTATGATGGCCTCCAAGTCCGGGCAACAGTGGGTAAAAACAACTCTACTGTTTGTGCATCAGTCTTTGTGTGCGTAGATGCAGAGTCCCCCTCCTTTGCTCTTACCAGAGGCTGTGTTCCTGTCCTGGCGGTGTAGGCTGCGTCCTGGTAGCTGAACAGCAGTGTTGGGAATGAGCAGATGTAGCCAAGATTATAATCACACAGCAGTCCCGAATTGTGTTGTTACTTGCCAGCAGCAACTTCAGTTTGTCTGTCTTGTGGATGACGGACCTGACATTGGTCAGGAAGATACTCGGAATAGGTGGTCTGTGCGGCTGCCGCGCTAGCCTAGCTAGCAGGCCCGCTCTACATCCCCGCTTTTGTTTGCGATGCCTCCGCTGGCAACGCCTCCTCGTCAGCCCGACAAGCCATGGAGAGCCTGGTGTTCTGGCTATATCCTCCGGGATGTTGTGCGATTGCTGGAACTGGGTATTAATCTCCGTCCGACTTGTGAACCCCAGAGCCCGGAGTTTGGATTGTGTGTAGGAGAGTCTGTTCCCATTCACACAGTCGCATTCATACAAAAACAGCCATACCACAGAGAGTACTAAGCACCGTAACAGGGAGCTAAGAGCCGCTGCATCCGTGCGCGCCGCCATCTAGTGTCCCAGTGTCTGCAGCCTTTTATTTTAGCGGAGCTGTCACCAGTAGCGACCCAACACAAACAAACCCTATCTATCTTTTATCTAACTTGGTTGAGACAGACAACAAGGAAAATATGATTATAAGTAATATTGTCTACATGAAGTATATAAAGGATAAATATTTTGTATAGCTGGCTCCACATAAACCAAAATCAGACCAAAAAAAAGAAAATCTCAACTCAAGATTTATTTATTTTTTGTGCCTTAATCTGCATTTTATGTTCTCAGTGAATAGAGTGTTGTCCAGCTGTCATGGAGATGGCTTGTCATCTCATTAAGTTCCATACTATCATACTATTGTGTACATACATGGTGACAACTGAGACATTTTCATTACAACCTAACAACTCTATCTGCTAAAGAGGACCACTGACAGGTTGTTATTTCTGAAAAAAGCTAGTAAGTGGACAATGAGTTACTTTTTTGTCAAAAAAAGAAAGAAAGAAACACCTTTTGCTGATAGGTTAATTAGTGTTGTGTGGGTTGGTCCAAGTCACTTGTTTATCTCCCAGTTACAAAGCCATGGTGCAAAAAACAGAATGAACAGTTAGTGGACAGTGAGAAGACATTTGCTAAATTTCAAATTGAACCTCTTTCAACAATTTTTCTCGAAATGACTTTAACCACTTTTGAGCTTAAACAAGTCCTCTGGGACTATAATTTACTTCTATTACATCAGAACTTCTGTAAGTGGTAAAACACAAGCAATACTGTATGTAGCCTACTGCTCGACTGTGTACTGTCTTACCTCATCCCTGTGATTCTTGATAGGAAGGCAAAGTATACTCTGGGTTTTGTAACCTGTGATCAAGTCCACCTCAGCATTGAACCTGGGGTCCTAGGAGGAAATATAAACAGAATTCAATCCCATCTTTAAAGCAAAAACAAATTAGCAAAAAAACATTTCAAGTAATAATAGAGATATTTGGCCAGTGAAAAACTCTAACTCTAACCCTAACCAGGACCTTTTATTTATATTGTTGGTGCATACCTTAACACTAAATAGCTCTAATTGACCATGGGCTGTCTATTGATTTTTAAACATGAAGCGTTTGGCAGTAAGACAATGAGAAAGAGAGAGTTTCAAGAGTAGCCTAATGTCTTTTTTCTAGCCTTTCCAAAACTAAAAACATAAGGAGTTAAAAAAATGTTTTAAAAGTGTTGGAATCTGCAGAACCTGAAGTTTAAGCACAATTGTTAGGAGCACTAGAAAAAGAAGGTCAGAATTCACCAATTTCTAAAAAGATTATGTATTTCTGACAAAGAAAGACTGTTGTGAGCAGCCATTTTTTCTGGGCATTCTCCTGTTGTACAGGCTGGCCTTAAACACTCAGAGCCAGATCCACAAAGAATGGATTGCATCTGCTAATAACACCATGATTCACGCAGAATTAGCTTGTGCAATCTGCCCCGTTTTAGCGCCTTTGAGTAAGCGGATCTTTTCCCAGTGTTTCAGGCTTTACTTTATATTTCAGAACACAGACTGGTTCATAATGGAAACTGCAGAGAGAGCACAATATTTTACAGAAAGCGTCAGTTCCGTTTGTTGCTCACAGTTGGCTGTGTGTTACTGCTGGCTCCAGCATCTTCTCATGACTGTCACTATACAAGTGTCTCCAAAATTAGAAAAAGTGTGCACTTTTACGCACGGTGCTGTTGCTGCTTCATTAAGAGGACTGGCCAGGATTTGATGGTAATTAATGTTCTTTGTTCTGCTTCACATCCTCACAGGTCCATTGTTACACACAGATTGCAGGTTTGGTGAAACTGTTTGTAATGAAGACAGTCCATATGGATGAATCCTGAGCTCCATTAGAAACAATGGCATAGCCAGATGAAAAAATAGTTTCATTTATAGTTAACAAATTTTCCCCTGTTCCTTTTTTTTTAAATTCATTTTTTTTCAAATACTCGCAGTTCTTGGCAAAAATATGCCTGAAAATGACCCAGACAAGTGTTACACATTTTTTAAATTATGTATCTGCGGAATATTTTACAGACATGGAGAAACACACACAACGGGAGATGAGAATCACATGAGTTTTTCCATCTCTTTTTCCTTCTCTCCCTGCATGTGTAAGTGAAATCAGGTCATAAAATTATATTTAAAAAAATTATTCACACTAACAATGATAAATTAATAAAGCCTAATTGATCTTCATAAATGGGATCGCAGCTGTCAGATCGTCTTAACAGATCAGTCGCTGACAGCTGGAGCAACTTGTGTCTTTATTGGATCCAGAAATGTCAAACTCCAATACAAGCTCACAATCCACTTTATTCCCCCTCTGACTGTAGATTTTGACTATAATTTCTCCAAATATTAATTCAGTATCATCAAAGCTCGCTAGCTTTGAAGAGAAAGGGAGGGGGAGAGAGTGAGAGAGAGAGACTGCGCCGACTTGATACACGGGTATCACTGGCGTTAAATAGCACCGCTGTAAGTGCCTGTGGCAATTAGCTCTGGTCTTTGTGAATTAGGTGATATTTGCAACAAGGTTTATTTGCATGGGAAGCCCCCATTTTGCGCCGAATGTATGAATATTCCCTAATTTACATGCATGCAAATGCATTACAATAATCCTCTCAACTCAGTGGGACTGTGGCTTTATGTGTGTATACAACCATGAACACAACACCAATTACACAACACAATAGTTATGGTGCAGTATGATAAAATGGCAACTTATGTTTTTATCACAACAGCACAAAGGAGGACTCTCTTGCAAAAGCCCTTATCAACTTACATACTGAAAGAGAGACTTTGATTGGAGACCAGCCTTTAATCCTAATGTAATTTTGTTATTTCATTGTGCTTTAGTATGAAGTCGCCTTAAGTTTTCTGATCTGCCTTTGCTGTTGATGCTGTTTGCTCTTACACATCCTCAACTCTTTTCTTGGTCTTAGTCTTTATTAATTGAAATTAAAAAAGCAAAAAATGTGAACATATTATTTATCCAAGATTTAGCTATAAGCTATCTTCCATATGCAAATGTGCAAAGTCAGTCTGCTGATGTGTTTTACACACACATGCACGCACACACACACACACACACACACACACACACACACACACACACATGTTTTAGAATTAACAGTGTCATATGACGTTTTTCTACTTAGAGATGTTCAAAAATTGAAAAAATCCAAAACTGGAAATCATACCAAAGTATTTAACATTCATTGACATTTTTGAATCTTTGTCCATAACACCACGCTGTGAAAAACTGGTTTGTTTTTATCAGCGAATTACATTGTCACTGTTTTTTTTTGTTAAAGAAGAGGCACAAGTCACCAAGTCAATTAAGGCCTTTATAAAGGTTAAAGAGATCTTTGTGGCTGTTTGCTCAGCATCTCTGTCATGAGAGTATATGTGACTGTGTCATCAGCATAATGTGCGTCTGAATTTCCAAATCTTCACATATGGATGGAAGTTCACTAAAGTATAAATTAAACAACATCAGCCCTAGAATTGAGTATAATGTCCATTTCCACCGGAATAATTTCATTAGTACAAAACATTTATTTCATACTCACATGTATTTCTATTTTCCCTTGTTTTGCAGTTGTAGTAAATTTGATATCAATGAAACACAACACAAAGAAATTTCCTACATAAATGTTTAAAGTAAAGGATTTCTAATGACTTGATCCTTCCCTTCTCTGGTAGGCTCTCAATACAAGACATCTACATTAAGCAGTGAGTTTCCCTGGCATTAGCTTTATGCCTTTGAAAAAATGATAAACTGGAGTGACTGCATTTGTTCCAAAAGAGAAACTTAACACAGTGTTGGGAATGCCAAGACCCTGTTGTTGAAGTGATCAGAGCTGAGAAAAAGCGGACTTTATTACGTGAAATAACCTACATTATAAAATGTTTGTATATACAGATGTAACGTGCCTACCAAGAATAACTTTGCCAGATTCAATGGTATTGTCCAGTTTCCATGAAAGGAAAACAGTTATAAATGGTTCATGCAACTCATAAACATAGTCTAAACAAGTCTGTTTATTGGAAAACATCACATTTGAAATGTTTAAAATAACAAGTATTCTTTGTCAGCTATTAGTCAATAAAGAATGTACAGAGAGCAGCTTTAAATTCACTGTTAATGAGTGCAGTTCACCTCTGTAGAGTTTGTAGCCAAGTCACAACAGCCTTTTTCTACAGCAAACCTTAGAGCAGGAAAACTATCTACCCACAAAGTTATTATGACTATCTTAAGATCCAAGAAATTTGTAGCAGAATCAACCAAAAAGAAGACATGATAGATGAGTCCTGCATATTTTTTCCTCCTAAGATTGCATTTTGGATGCAGCACAGTGCAGGCATTGATAAAGACCCCCCCCACCATCCCTCCCAGCCTCTCTGTAGATTGGTTTGGCCTAAGCTGTTGCCAGACACTTAAGTCACTACAGACCACAGAAGGCTGAACTAATGTAAACAGGCAGAGGGGGTTTGGTTCTCATTGCACTGGTGAAATCAATATATTCCTGAGCACGCTAATGTGAAGGTAAAAAAGATCCAATCAGAGTGCTGGGGAGTCCCTCAAATGACGCAGATGGACATCCTGGAAGCAATATCAGGTTCCGCAGTAACACCCCCCCCCACACACACACACACACACACTTGCATAAATACAGTCTGCAGCATATACACTTAAATAATCAAGAGGAACATTGTGCAATAAAGTAGTCAGTTACTGCACAGCATGATACACACACACACACACACACATCTATATACACAGTTATATTTATTTGCACAAACACATATTTTTTGTGCAAACAAACAAACCTGCAACACTTATAACACACAGATATGCAGCCACATAGACATACACTCATTCTGCATATTCATAGACTTGCAGGCATTAATCACACCCATTTGTGCACAAACAAACACACATGCACTCGCTCAAAAGTGCACTTGAACCCTCAAGTGCACTTACTTAGATGATGCACACAACACACACACACACGCACAAACCCACACAAAGCAAACTAATTGGCCACAGATTGACACGCCCATCAGCCACTCTTGTTCTTTGTCATTTTCTCGCCCCATCTCCTCTCACGCATCTCTCTCTCTCTCATTCTCTCTCTCTCTCTCTCTCTCTCTTTCCCTTGTTCAGTCAGATCATCCTAATCTTCTGGTTGGCAGGCAACCAGAGGAAGGTACACAGCAGGAAATCTCTTCTTCTTACATACATACACACGCACATACACAAAAACACACACAAACGAACAAATAAAGACACAAAACAAATTATGTCAGATGCTGATGGTGCTGTTTTGTGGTCCCTGATACATGACAGTGACAGTGTCGTTAGTTTTTTGTTTTGTTTTTCAAAATAAGGGTCTAGCACATCGGTCAGAATCACAAGTTGTCGGCTTATTTTTAACTAAGCTACTAAGCTACTGATAATGTAGAATACTACATTATTAGTAGGATGAGGGACGTGAGTTTTAAAAAACACATTCATCATGAGTGTGTTTACAGGAGCACTAGTCTCTTGATGTGTTGTGCTTGTTAGCACCACATCCTGGTTTCATAAATCTGGATACTGTTTTAATAACGTATGTGGAGTTCAGAGTAATTATTTTTGTTATGTTCCTTGTAAACTAAAGGCTTCATAAGGGAGGGCACATATTGAAAGCCAAGCCTACATGTAATTAGTGAGTATATTGCTTAGGAAAACACTGAAGATAAAATTTAAAATATTTTATTGACACATGGAAGTGGCTACACAATAAAACTGAGGTATAATTCAAAGTTGGCTATATAAGAGTATGTGCACACAAAAGCCAAAATACTGTACGCCAAAAAATAATCAGATTTATAAAACTGTGCAAGGAGGAGCTTATGCTGGCAAACACATGTTAAAACAAAACCTACAAAACCTCAAAAAAATTCTGTCACCAAGGTTTTGTTTTAATACTTTATTTAATGGGGGAGGGAACGATTAAAATTTTTTCAATTTTAACAGGGAAACACATTTCTTTTTTTATCTCTCTCAGAGCTTGGGTGATGATGTGGTAAGCTACAAAAAAGATAGGTAGTATAGGAAAACAGCTAACATGGCTACGTCAAAAGTTCCAACATACCTACCAACACCTAAAAAGTTCACATTCATTACTAACTAGCATATTGGGTCTTGTTTGCTAAAACAAATCATTTAAAAATTATCATTTGTGGTTTAAGTGGGAATTCAATGGTAACTACTTCTTGACTAACAAACGTTTAAAGGGATGCAAGAGCTGAGGCTTCTTGGCAGATACATTTCTGTTTCAAGATCAGTTAATGTTGGAAAGGTTGTGCAGTTGGGGACAAAAGGCATGTCAAATTTGAGAAACAGATGATTTTTGGGTCAGTGGTATAAGTTAGGCTGAGAGTTAGGGTTATGCAGATAGAGGTTCTATCTATAATGCACACAACACACACACGGGGGGGGTTAAAGATGAACCCCCCCCAGAGAAGCACTTTGACCTACTTGCCCTTCTTTGATCTCTTTCCTCCCCGCTCATGTCTGTGCTCTGTCAGCAAGAGCCATCAAATGTAACCAAAGCAAACACAAGCTTTGAACACACACACATCTGCATAGACAGCAAGCGACCTCCTTACAGATTTCACCAGCACCCACACTGACTCCGGAAATGTTTAAAGAAGGAGACAGAACTGTGGCAAACCTCACCTCGTAAGCATTTTTGATATTGAGCGGCTGACCCGTGGCAGCTACATGGCCCACAATGCCCTTGTTCCACTCGAGTCGGATGCAGTTACTGGAGGACTCCTCCAGTGTGGATCCCTCAGCTACATCAAACAGGCGGCTGACCAAGAACTTCCTGTTGGAGCTGTCCTCGCCCACCTGAAACCAGACACACACATATAGCAGGATGTGGTCACGTGGCTGACTTTAAAAAGCCAATTAGAGGACAGAAAGGGAAAAAATATGTCACATATTAAATGACAGTGCTCCCTAGAAATCCACAGGAGAATTATAACCACCTCCGAACTACATCTCAGTTCTATTGTGTAGCCACTTCTACTCTTTTATACTTTTTGATTCATTGCTTTTCACTCTTTCTTTAATAATACATATATATAGATATATAGATATATATATGTCCTCTTGCTCCAGCCCATCACAGTGTTTCAGTCAAAACTAGTAAGAATTTTGGGGCGCCCGGTGGCTCAGTTGGTAGAGCAGGCGCCCCATATACAGAGGCTATGTCCTCACCGCAGCAGCTATGGGTTCGATTCCGCCTGTGGCCCTTTGCTGCATGTCATTCCCTCTCTCTCTCTCCTGTTTCCTGTCTACTCTTCAGCTGTCCTATCCAAGAAATAAAGGCACAAAAAGCCCAAAAAATATCTAAAAAAAAAAAAAAAAATAGTAAGAATTTTGAGATGTGAGCCACAGCGCTTTCCATTCCTACCAAGAACAGTGAGTAGCGGTCTGCGGCAATCAGCTCGTTGATGTGGAGAAAGATCTTGTGGCAGAGTGCTGTCACATCCAGATGACTTGACACATCCTTCACCAGCTCCAGCAGCCTTGCACAGCGGTCACCCTCAGTGCCACTACGTGCTCTGCTGCATTCACCTTCATTTCCTGCCCCAGCAACACCACCCTCACCCATCACTGAGGCCCGGAGAGGGAAAGTTTCGCGGTCAGCGTCACTTACAAACGTCAGAGAGCCCTCAGAGTCTTTAACTATGATAGGTCTGAGTGGGCGGTCAAACTCTGACGCTGAGATTTTGCGAGTTGGGGTGCCAGGAGCCGGGCTGGGAACTGTGGCCGGGGAAGGGCAGCGGTTGTCGAGGAGGCTGAGGGTGGGAGGGAGGATGGTGGATGCAGAGGGGGGAGAGGGGTCTGTGGAGGACTGGTGGGCCCGCTGCTGTGGTGGGTTTTCCTTGGAGGCAGATGGCTGAATGGAGTGGACACGCTCAGCAAACCAGGCATTCACCATCTCCCTGTTGAAATGAAAAAGAATCTGTTTCCAACACTTTTATCATACTTTAACAGAGGATACAGTATCTGTGACCTTTTGCATTAACACATGCAGAGGTACTACAGGTTGTCAGTAAGTGTAAATGTGAAGAATGATTATACCATCTGAAACACAATACACTGAGTTTGTGATCCTCTCCATCAGTATACATCCTATGATTCTATACTAGGGGTTTCGCCAACTAATCAACTAGTTGACTACCTTTGGCACTGTAGGCAACAGTCAACTTTTGTTTAGAACAGACACACTGGAAGGCTAATTATTTTCTTGGCAATATTATAAAATGTTATCCTGCATAGACTGACACGTCACAGTAGAATGCTTGAACACTGGGCAATACAATTTTTAGAAGAACTCCTCTTCATAGCTTTGTTGCAAAATGACTAGTTGATTTTTTTTTTTTTTAAATAGGCAACTAGTAAAAATTCGTAGTTACAAGAGATTATATATTGAACAAATGAGTAAAAACATAAGAAAACACAGTAGTTGGAATAATATGATTAAGTTAGAAAGTCACCAATCTTTATCATCCAACAAGAACACAATCACATGTAACTGTAATCAATTAGTCAGTATACCAAAATTAATGCAACATGAAGTAACTATTTAACCTCAAAAAACAGCTTCAAAATCATTCTAATGTTACACTGATTTGTGTTTGAGTTAATAATGTGTCTTTCTCAGATACTTTGCGCTACAATCACCAGTTACACTAAGTAACTTGGGTGAGCTGGAAGGATGACAATGCATATCGTTTTATGACACTCCTTCTCACACATTAAGAACTATCACTGATTTTGGTGAAAATGGATCACATTTAATGGAGAAAATGCTCTCTGGTTTTTCATTTGATGTTGTCCTGCTGCACTGCCTCATTTCTTGGTGATTGATAGAGTTACCTACGGTATCTCGTAACTACCACTGCTATAGCTGTTAGTTTGCTCTGTTATCCTTGCTCAGGGCAATGTTGTGTTTCCGCCACTATCATAGGAGATCTGGACCACAATAAGGAGTTTTACAGTGAAGAGGGACCTTGTGAAGAATACTTGTAGGGAGTGTGGGCCAAATGGGTACCACAACCAGAGCAAGGCGAGTCAGCATCGGAAACGATCTTAGCAGCCTCTATTATCATCATAGCTGAGGCAAAGAGACAGAGGAGTATGTCAACGGAGCATGCCAAGAAGTTAGAAAAGAAAGAGAGCGACAGAGCAGTCATGGTGAGACCTTCAGAAAATAAAGGGCTGTAAGACAGACGCTGAGGTGGACTATGCTTTTGGAATTGTAAATAACATAAGCTGGTTTTCTATGTTATGTGACTTGTGTTGTTGCACTTGCTTGTAGTTTGGCTGTGTTAGCAAAGTTGTTTCTCTTTTTTTATCATCCCATTTTGACAGAGTTTTACTTTGTAGTATACTTATGATTTCTAGTTAGGGTTACCTCAAATTGGCATCAGGGTTGCACCAATCGCAATTTTCTTGGCTGATCCCGACTGCAGATTGTTAAAAAATCTGTCGCTTCTCCTTAACTCTCCATGTAAAACTTCAACACTGACAACATGCTATTTGTGTTTGGCTCGCTGCAGCTGTAACGTGCAGTGTTTGGCTGCTGACATGCTGCGAGGTTATGTGCAACGTGAACCAATGCACACATGTAGAGTTGCCAACTGTCCCTTGAAATATGGAATTGTCCATTATTTTGGAAACTAAAAGGCCTGTCCTTTATTGAACTAATAAGGAACACACTTGGTTCCATATTTTTTAGAATCATTGACAGAGTGATTTATATGGCAAGGAAATCTTGTGGCTGATGCTCTCTCTCTGGTTGTGTCAATAGAGAATGCGCTTCTCATGAGATGTGGAAGAACTGTTGCTACAATACGCCTATGCCATGTTCCCCTGACAGCGAGTTTCAAATAATTGCTATGTCTTAGAGCCCACCTGCAACAAAAAAAAAAGATTACAGAAATGAATGGGACAGAATGCGTGTGAGAAAACGAGGCCAACTGCGCCGTCTGACACTAAAATTTCTGGCTTAGGGGAAGTAGGCTTCTGTTGCTCCCTAACATTAAACCAGCTGTCAGCATAATTGCAAGGGATCCCTTGCAATTATTTTTTTTTATTATTATGGGGAAAAAAAAACAAAACGATTGAACCCTTTCAATGAAAACAATTCAAACTATTTATTTTTCCACATAGCGGTTGTAACAACCTAGTCTTTATTGGATGGAGAATTTAGAACACTGAGTGACTCAGTCTGTATTATGAGTAGCTAAGTGACACCCATTTTTAAAATAATACTTTCATAATATTTTGATGCAGACTGAAATATGTTTGTTTACTTGACATCTCTTTATGTAGCACAGTGATACTGTATATTTTAGCAGCTCACTGTTAATGATTATCGTACAGCAAGTATTTGACTATAAGAGAAGTCACAAGAGTGCAAAGGTTGAATTAAAGCTTGAAATGGGTAAAAAAGGCTCAGAAGGTGTGTTTATGCTAATGATATGCTGTAGGACTTCTTAATCAAATATATTATAGCCTCATAGCCTCCACCCCCCACCCCCGGACTGGCCCTTTTTTCCATTTCAGGGAGTTGGCACCCTATATGCATGTAACTGGCTACACGGAAAACAAGTCCCGGCCAAGCACAGACAAAATAAGACATGATTGGTCAACTGGCTGGTCAATTCATGCACCTCTTGGCATGTTGCTGTTCTGAGTTGTGTGTAATCCTTGTGAAAACTTTGACTTGATGCATTCACGACTGAGAATGCATGTTTACCTAAAGATACAGGTTTTCAAGACATAACATTTTTATTATGTTTTAGAGTTTTTTGTAGTCAGCACATACATTATAGCTGACAATAACGTTACAGAAACCTGTAACTAATGACAGAAGTGCACTTAGAAACTGTGTGGGAACCAAATTAGGGATACACCAGTCCGGTATTGGTTGCAAGCGTCTGCCCCAATATTGACCAAATAGCTAGACTGGATATCGGTGACAATGGGTTTGAAAGAGATTTGACCGGCTTCACGATAAAGGAGGATTTGTTTTTTAGACTTTCCGAGCACAATGATGTGTCAGTTTCTGCACGCGGTCATACTAAGCCACTAACTGAGAGTGATAAGAATTGAATCCCCCAAGAAGTAAGACTTATGACAAGTCCTATTACAGGCAAAGACAATGAAACATCTGTTTACCGCCAGTTTGAGATATTCGACCTCATCACCCTGGTGATTAAAGAGATATCCTCCCAACTGGAAAGAACAAAAGCAGACGTGCAGAAACTAAACAAGAACTCATGGCGGACTCTCCGATCAGAGATAAATAGCGCAGCTGCTAAAAAATGCAAACAGGGAAAAGCGGGCCTACAAAAAGAAATGATATTGTCCAAATATAAAAAGTTTGACCAAGATGCAAGAGACTATGAACAGGGTACCGTCTTTAAGTGGAAACAAAACAATGATTGGCGCTGTACAGTATTACTCTAGTGTTCTGGAAACATCACTATCTTGGTGCTTTAAATGAAATGAAATATTGGAACCCTGCAGCATGTAAGCCGTCTTTTATTTCATTTTTGCACTCGATTTAGCAGCTGCCCTTATTGGTTTGAATGTGTGTGTGTGTAAACTTGACTTATGTGATGACTGTAAAATGAGCCCTAAATGCTAGAGATTAGGGTGAATAAGTTTATCTATCCCCTACTTACTAGCCAGGCCAGCAGAAGCTATGGGCAGGAGTTACAGTGCGGCTCGGGACACATTTTTCTGTCTGAACCTGACCAAGTCTGAGAGAGTTTTAACCAAGCCCAGCCTGAACCCAACAGGTATTCTGTTTTTTTACATCCAAATTCAATCCTAGTCTACATATTTATTAAAACTATATGCATATTTGCCGCCTGGAAAGTTTAAAAAAACCTCTGTGTTGCATTCAAGGTGTCATCGCGTAAATAACAAACCTCAGCACTTAACTGAACTTATTTTTCTGCTATATTTATTTATTTTACACTACACTCACCAGCCACTTTATTAGAGACACCTGTTCAACTGCTCGTTAACGCAATTATCTAATCAGCCAATCACATGGCAGCAACTCAATGCAAGATGAACTGCTGAAGTTCAAATTGAGCATCAGATTGGGGAAGAAAGGTGATTTAAGTGACTTTGAATGTGGCATGGTTGTTGGTCCCAGACAGGCTGGTCTGAGTATTTCAGAAACTGCTGATCTACTGGGATTTTCACGCGCAACCATCTCTAGGGTTTACAGAGAATGGTCCAAAAAAGAGGAAATATCCAGTGAGCGGCAGTTCTCTGGGCGAAAATGCCTTGTCGATGCCAGAGGTCACAGGAAAATGGCCAGGCTGGTTCGAGATGATAGAAAGGCAACAGTAACTCAAATAACCACTCGTTACAACCAAGGTATCAATTAATCAATCAATCAATCTTTATTTATAGAGCACTTTTCATACAATAAAATGTAGCACAAAGTGCTTTATATTATTATAAACAGACTCCAGTGGCCTCCACAGTCACCAGATCTCCATCCTCTAGGGCACCTTTGGGATGTGGTGGAACGGGAGATTCACACCATGGATGAGCAGCCGACAAATCTACAGCAACTGCATAATGCTATCATGTCAATATGGACCAGAATCTCTGAGGAATGTTTCCAGCACCTTGCTGATCTATGCCACGAAGAATTAAGGCAGTTCTGAAGGCAAAAAGGTGTCCAGCCTGGTACTAGCAAGGTGTCTCTAAAAAAGTGGCCGGTGAGTGTATATTCTAGTAAAACATCTTGAAAGCACAATAACAATTTATCTCATTTTTAAACCAAATTTTCACTGAAATTACTTGAAAGTACTATTTCAAATGAAGTGACTAAACCCGGCCTGATGCCCGACAACATTTTTCTTTAATTTTGTCTGAACCCAGCCCAGCCTGTTGGATCCTGATGAGCTAGGGTCAGGTATCCATGCTCTAGAAGGGGTAAGCTCAGCCCACCCAAACAGATGTCTTGCAGGGATTTTCCCAGTGTATTGCAAGCTGCCCCCCACCATGATCCGCATTTTTTTTTTAAACCACACTGGGCTTTCCCTAAGTGCATAAGGGCATTTAAAGCAGCCAGCTACTCTTTCAGCATTTCTCTGACATCCTGTGTCTGTCAGAGAAATGCTGATTTTTGAAGTGAAACTGCATTGTTGTGTTTTTACCGTTTTATTCAGGTTTGTTTATTAAGGAGGAGATGTCTGTTGATCAGTTTAAAAAAACACATATTGTCCCCCATCTCTGCACCTAGTCTGCAAAATCTCTTTACCCCACTCTATGTGTTTGTCAGCGCTGCGCACACACATACACACACACACACACACGCACATGAGCAGAGCAGTGAATTGAAAGATAATCTGAAGATTACCTGAGGTGACGTGAACTACGTTCATAGTAGGTAAAGTGCAATAAAACCTTGACAAGTAAAAAGCCAAAATTTTTTCAATACACCTGTTCAACCTGCATAAACATGAACATGTAGAACGCCATTTTTTAATCTGCTTTGTCTGTCCAAAGTCACAAGCACGGCACACTAGCTCAGCAGCTAACAGTTAATTGTTACAAACAAGCTGAAAAGAAAGCTGTCTGTGTGCCATCTAACCGTTTAGCTTAGTTTGCCACGAATTTAAAATCTGGCAAACTCCTGTTTACCACTGCTGATTGAGAAAACCAGCCCCCCCTCCCTCTAGCAGCAGTAATGTTTTGTACAGGCTCACATCAGCAGCACAAGAGGACAGAGAGAGGAGGAAGGATCTGATACTGAATGATGTCCTTCATTCTTGATTAACTTCACTCAGTATTTTAATGTGAGGAACATGATTGATTGATTGATTGATTCATTGATTGATTCATTCATTCAAATGATTCATTCATTCATTTATTCATTCACTCATTGAAAAGAAAAAGAATCCAACAGAAGAAGACAGATAAAACAGGAGAATAAAAGTTGCAGTGCATTCTAAGATTTCAACCCTCAAATTTGATTTAATAAAAGGCAGTGGCAAACAGAAAAGTCTTCAGCTGCTTAGTAAATTTAATAGTTGTAATACCCAGTAGTGTATTGCTGGGTTTACGTAGGTATACGTAGCATACCCACTTATTTTTCAGTCTGCATTGAGTATACCGTCTAAACCCCTAACGATCCTATCTGTGGCAAATCAACTATTCCAAGGGACTGTTTACAAAAAAAACTACTGGCCCATGGACTATTTGCCAAGTTGTTTTTTTGTTTTTTTTTAATGTGTGGGATGGACTAAGGAATAAGAAATAGTTAATTCAAAATGCCTAATCATGAAGTTGTCTCAACCTACAGTCTGACTGTGGACCAGTATTGATTGTAAAATTTGCACTTCTTCTGTGGCTGTTATTAATTTCATGATGATCCTCCTTACTCCCTGAAGTCAAGCAGCAGAAGTCAAGTGACAACGTGCAAACAGACCGACTACTGTCCCATTTTCGGATGAACTAAATATGCAAAAGGAGTCTTGCATGCTACTGTTTCTAACTTTCATCATTGTTTAAAAAGGGCGCTTATCCTTTGCTGGAAGGGCAACTTTAAAAACAATGAAGGCATAAATTAAAAGTATACCCACTACTCCAGACAACACTACACCGTTGGTAATACAGAAAAAAAAAAAAATTCTTGCAGTTTTTCTCATTCACTTTGGCTCATTTCTCAAACGAGAAAAGCATTTTCAAAACATTAGGCTCAAATCGCTGAACAATTAGTTTGTTGTTTATGAATTTCTCATTCATTGGAGCAAATTGCATTGTTTTGGTACATTTGTGCAAAAGAGTATTTACAAATGTCTACAAATCTGCACAAAAATCACTTGTATATGGCTTACTGATCAGAACTGATCAGTTGATTCTCAGTGAAATTGTCAAACTCTTCGCAACGTATACACTTTCGTTTATCATTTGAGCATCACATCCCAGAATGATCCATTCAATTATCAAAATCTGTCAGACATACATGTATATGCTGTACAAATATATGAGAAAGAGTGTTTGTGATGTCTCCTTCAGAAAAATTGGCCGAAGACCTTCCAGGTCAGATGCAATGTTGACGAAAGTCACTGGCCAGACCAACAGGACCAACAGGATATTCACGAAGATGATTGCTTGCATATAGTGTTATGCCAGGGTCAGACTACATGAAATCAGCCAATAAAAGCCCGACCACAAAGGCACAGGACGTCAGATAGGCTTAGAAATGATCAATAAGCACTGGGGGCGACAACTGATCATTTCATCTTACGCAGTGTGTCATTATCGACAACAACCAAGGCCACATCTAGGGCACGTCATGACCTCACAACGGAAAAACTAGCGTGTTTGAGTTTTTGTTTACCTCCCACAATAGCTTGTCAGTAGTAGCAGTAGTCAGTGGCGAGCGCCGCTGGTGATGTCACACACGTCGTGAACTGCAAATGATGATTGATCAGGGAGCAACGTGTAGTCTGTCATGTCTCTCAGTCATGATACGGCAAGAATTTATGACTCTTTCATCGCCTAATCTGACACAGTGAACATTTTACAGTAGTAACAGACAAAAATATCTTGTAGTCTGACCCACCATTATGTGGCCTACTGTAAGACGTACAAATTTTTTTGTTTGTTTGCTTATCTTTTTACTAAACTGCCACAGGTTTTTTCTTTGCTATAGGATTTTCTGTTGTTTTTGTTTTTGCTTTTCACAAGGATGTTATTTTGTGGCAGTCATAATCATAATGTAATTTGTGACTATCATGGTGAAAAAGTGTCTATACATTTTGATTTTTTGGCTGAAACAATAACAAAACAACTTTTCATTTGGTGACACTGGCCAATAAATTGACACAAAAACGGGGTTTTGAAATGTAAATGAAAGGTTCTGGGTGACGAACTAGGCTACCTTTTGCAATCACCTAGTTTGATGAACCATTAAAATGATGTGACAAATGCACTTACATTTTAGATAATGTTAAGACTGTTTCGAAAAATGAGCCAAAACGATTGAGGAAAAATTGTATAAGTGACACTGAGGTATTATCAGCACAACACAAGTATGAAAACACAGAGCTAGCTAGCTAGCTAGCTAGCTAGC
>JAPQLA010000016.1:2302294-2347643 GCA_029822935.1 Naso vlamingii
CCCCCCCCCCCCCCCCCCCCCCCCCCCCAATGTGCCTTCCTCTCGAGGTCACGTCAAGAAGTTAGATACCATTCTTTGGACTGTAACAAGGAGGAGACGGGCAGAGCTTGCCCACCACTAGCTAAGCACAAACACTAGTAGTCAGTGAGAACTGCTCCTCAGGGATGGGTTAAATGCAGAGAACAAATTTCACTGTACATTGTGCAAATGTGACCAATAAAGTACCTTTACCTTTGAATTATGACAAAATAGCCAACACCGCCATCTATTGGCGCAGTTGGCGGGGAATTACACAGAATGATGAAGACCTCAAAGAGGTAAGACATCCTCTTGCATGGTCTGGGATAATTACTGATTTTGTGAGATTTCAGGAGTTCATAACTTGTATTTTGCCTTGAAATGTACTTACTATGATTTTTGCTCACTGTTTTGAATACAGACTATTAGCCCCTGAATATGTATTTGAGAGACATGCTAAACTACATTCTCAGCACTAACCTAGCTTAATTATTTGTGCCTGTTCATGTGTTATTCAGACTGTTATCCTGGGACCAAAGCAGATTTCCCCTCGTCATTCCTCTGTCATTTTGTGTTGCAGGAAATATATTATGTACAGTACTTTTCTGTGTTAGTTTTCATGACATTGTAATGTATAATCTTGGTTGACTGTGTGAGTTGCCTTTTTACCTGTTCAGTTGAATAGCTCACATTAGTTTGGCTAACTCTAAGTTTAATGTAGCTGCCTGCTAATTAGCCATGTGTGTATGCTGTTTTATACTCACCTTATGCGAAATATTGAATGTGTTCATCAATCCTTTCTCATATCATGAAATTGATTACTTGAGTGTTTTCACCAGTGTAATGTGAACGTATATGGAGATGTATTGTGTCATTCAAATGTAGATACAATGCAGTTTAAGGCATTGTAATGTACCAGAGTACACAAGGTAAGATACACTATACGATCACACCAAGCTATGATTGTCTGTTTTTATTTTTTTGCAACACCAGATATGTGTATTTTTGGCTAGAAAATCAAACAGGGTGAAAAGAAAAAGAATACGTTCTGCTCCAGCTGAAAAAAAATCCTGCATCACCTTAAAAACTTTAAATGGTAATGAAATGTTATCCCAGCTTGGGGAACATGCAGCACTTCTCATTACTTGAAATCATGCAAAAGAGTTAGTGTGTTCCCAGAGTGAGAGATATAATTTTGATGGTGAGATCATTTTTATAATTTTGGTCACCTCAGGTGGAAGCTCAGAGAACTACATCTATGACACAGCTGGATTTGACTTTTCTAAACACTGTTTATTTACTGTGGGCATCATTTTTAAAACTCTTAAGCCTTTAACTTTAATGCTTTTTAGTCAAATAACTTCCGTTTTCTTCAAAGATTCATTTAAGCAAAAACCATTCAGTTTTTTTAGTTGATAACTGATATTTTCCTTTTGGATTCCAGGACCTTAAAAAATTATTACACAGTTTTAACCGCTTATAAGACATGTTTGACTTCGGACCACAAGTAAGTGGAGCAACAATGCCCTCCCTCCTAATTTTGCTTTCTGTTCCTCACTCATCTGTCTCACTTGAAAGATCATGACCATAGGTGCAGGTAGGAACAAAGACTGACTGGTAAATCGAGAGCTTTACTCTCTGGCTCTCCTCTTTTTCATTCATAGAAGTGCTGTGAAGCAAGCACAAAACCACTCCTGTGGCTCCGATTCTCCAACCAGTCTCCCACTCTGTTGTCCCCCTGCTCATGAACAAAAACCCAAGAACCCACTTGGAGTAATTCTCTAGTCGGAGTGGACAGTCCACTGGTTTCCTGATGAGAACCATGGCCTCAGATTTAGAGGCGCTGATCCTCATCCCATTCACTTCACACTCCATACTCCTGCAGCCCCTCCCTTAACATCTCCTGACAAGCCCAGTCATAAGCCCAATCTAGATCCACAAAGCACATGTAGACAGGTCCTTGGAGAATGAAAAGCTGGTCGGTTGTTCCACGGCCAGAACAAAATCTGCATTGTTCCTCTTTAATCCGGGGTTTGACTATCAGCAGTCCCCTCTTTTCTGTTATTTGACACATATACAATAACAGACTAAACATAAGGCTAAAAAAAGACTCAGAATTGTAAAAGTAAATTGACAGGAAAGTGAAAGTGATTATCTTAAAAAACTTTGGGGGTAAGTTGCTTTAGAAAAATTAACAAGATATGTTGATAGGTCTGATGCTAACAAGCTTCCGTCTTATCCTCATCCCTGTTTTCTTTTTCATTTGCAAAGTACCATGAGGAGAATATTATGGTGTTGAAACCAATGCAGGCAGTCGCAGAATATCCAAACTCCACACAGAAAGATCCTAGCGGACAGCAGATTAAGTATCATCAAACTCAGAACTTTCTTCTTGTGAAGCAACAGTGCAAAGCACGGCACCATGCTGCTGCTCCAGAAAATGTAAGAGATAGATATTTAATGTAAATGCCGTAGCAACCTAAAGGAAACATTTGTCTTTTTTCTGGCTAATTTTCTGTTGGCAAGCTGCAGTCTGACCTCCACTACTCAACTACACTCATTATTTCAAAGTTTCGGAGGCATTTAATCAACATTTTATGTGTTCATCTAGGCTGTAAACATTGTTGGGCTACAACTAAAAACTGAGGTCTGCCTCCCTTCTTAGCCAAAAGAAGATAGAGACATATTTGAATTTTAATTATTTGCAAATTTTACCAAAAAAATTAGATCAGAAGGACATTTTAAAAAAAGGTTTTGACTGGATTCAATGCTGGATTTTGATTTGATAAAATGCAACAGAACCTCAACCCTTCTTATAGGCATTCCTGTCAGACCTGTTTGAGATTCTGGCCAGTGTTCTACAGGGAGACACCCTTGCCCCTTTTCTCTTTATCATGGTTTTGCACTTTGCCCTGAGACGAGCAGTCAGTGGGAGAGAGGAAGAGCTGGACTTCACCTTAACACCCTGCAGGAGTAGAAGAGTCAAGCCAGTCATGCTGACAGACCTTAACTTTGCTGATAACATAGACCTTGTATCAGATACTGTTGCTAAAGCCCAAGAACTTCTCACTTTAGTTAAGCGTGAATGTATGTAAGTTGGACTACTGCTCAACGCGAAAAAGATCATGGCATTCAACACCAACAACACCACAACACACACACTCAATGGCAGAAGGCCAGAGGTGGTTGATGACTTCAAGTACCTTGGAGCATCATTATCATCAACAGCTAAAGACATAAAGAGCAGAAAGGCTCCCACACGGTTAGCCCTTCACAAGATGAACAGAGTCTAGAAATCAAACCTGTGGAATGCCCTTAAATGCTCACTTTTAGTGGCAACAGTTGAGTCCATAGTGCTCTTACAGCACTGAAACCTGGACTCTTACAACCAAACAGGAGAACACTTGATGGGACATATACACGTATGCTGCGGATGGCCCTGGACGTGTCATGGGAAGAACACTTGAGAAATGTAGATCTCTATGCGGGGCTGCAGAAGGTGGCAGGGAAAATCAGAGAGAGGAGAATGGCATTAGCTGGTCACTGTGTGTGACTGCCTGAGCTCACAGCATCATCCTTCATCCAACTCAAGGGACGGCCAACAGAGGCAGAAAGAGGACAACATACATTAGCCTTTTACAATAAGATGCAGCAGTCTTCTCAGCAGATGAGCTGCACTCCTGCATGGAGGATTGGTTCATGTGGAAGGGAAGAATCAGTGGGGTCTGTACAGCTGGAGGACCTGCCACGACTTGATGGATAGGCATTGTTGGCGCTGAATACATGCAGACTACATGTTGCTTTTCCTTCCCATTTTCCTCATCCGCCTTTCACCTTTGATAAAACCACTGGATGGTACCAGGGTGAGATATTTTCAGATCCAGTACATGGTTTCTTTGCATAATACATATACTGTAGTTTTATTGTTCAGTGTGAAGAATTTAGTAGCACCTACGTGTGAGATTGAAACCAACATCACTCATCCTCAAAATATAAGTGTGTAGGAAAGCCATGAAAGCCAAGGTGGCCATGAAACTTGCAAAAAACACACGAAAGCCTTTCTTTGGAGCCAGTATTTGGTGTTTCTTCTCTGGGCCACTGTGGAAACATTAATGCTAAGATCTGCATGCTTACATGCTCAGAATGTCCATGAAACATACAGAAGCTTTGCAGAAATGATGCCTGGCCTCCCATCTGCACCATCTTAGTTTAGCATAGTATGCTAATTGTGAATTAGTAGCCAACTAAACACAAGCTGATCATAAATCAAAGTAATATATCATCAAAACTTTGATCTGATGGTGGCCCCAGATTTAAAGTCTTAGGATGAGGAAAGTAATTACCATTCAGCCTGAGGGAACATGCACTTTTGACCTCAAATTTATTGGCAACTATTTAAGAAATATTTAAATTCCATGTCAATTGAATAGAACAAGACAATTCTCTAAAAATCAAAAAAGTCAAGCTGCTGGTGGTACTAGGAAAACTGAGGACATCATCAATGTAATTAGGATTCATTTTCTTGGGATCTTACATGTCTGTGCAAAATATCAAAGTAAAAGATCTAATACTGTAGTTCTCAAGATATTTCACACTGGACCAAAGTGGTGGAATGATTGCCCATCAGATATCGCCATGTCTCTGCCATTCCTAACTATATAAAAGTTGTTGACACAAAAAATAAATAAATACTTAAAAAAAAAAAAAAAAACTCAGGTACATTTAGGTTTTAAAATGGCATTTAAAACTAAAATATCTCCATCCAGGTGAGTGTTTTAGCACTGTTTTAATCTCTATTCAGCTGAATATCCACAAGTCTTCATTTTAGAGGTTTTACAATGTTGGGGTAAATGTGACGCAACCTATAAATGTAGCAAAAGCTAACCATGTTAAAAAACAAAAATGCAGTAATGTGGAAGTAGCCTTACACCTGGGAAATCTTGCCCCTACCTCTGCAGCACACCTGCATAGCCAATCTGCGGCGTCTCGCTCGCTGTTGTTGTTCAAGTAAGCAATGTCTGCTGTGTCTGCTGCAGGTGGCGCTGCTTTTCTTGGCCCTATCTTTCTGCAATTTTCTATCTTTGAAAATTCCCATTAATATCAAAGTGTTTGGTGTCATTATATATAGTATGATGCAATTAATTCATATTTAGTATACTTTCTGACCGAACAGCCTCATGGAAATGACACAATTCTTCATATTATAAACTAACAAAATTCATTAAAGCAAGTCATTTGCTGCTTTTAAAATCACATATTAAGCGGAGAAAGATTACATGTTCTGTTCCCGTTCAGGCAGTCAGGGTGTGTCTCCATTCCAGGCTGGTACAATGCGCACTGTGTTGTTAGACAAAGTCAGTAATCAAAGTGAAAAACCAAAACTAAACTGCACTACACTGAGCCCCTGGTTTGACGTTTGTCATTTATCCTAAAATAAAAGCCAGAACCAAGTTAAAGTATGGTCTGTTTTACACATCGAGATCCTTCAAATGCTTCACAATTAAATCTTTAAATGAAGGGATTCTTTACACATATACACTGTAAGCTTGTGAGAGGTTTTATTTTGAAAGACACATTGGAAATGTTGAAACTACAGTGAATGTTGCTGGTATGATGTAAACTGACAGAAGGTTATTTCTCCATATATTTTAGCAGAGAACTGTACGTGTCTTGCCAAAAAAATCAGTGAGCCTCCTGAGCTCAAGTGTAGCGTCACTTCTGACATGCGTCCGATGGGCGTCTCTTGCGTGTACTGTGTGGCTGCTCTAATCTGTTTTAATGGGCGCCGAAAAAATAAGTAGACGTGCTGCAAATGCAGACGCATCACAGATGAACGATGTATTTCCCAGGCAGTACTCCTGAGCTTTTGACCCTTTCACACAGTCTTCCTTAGCAGAAGGTGTTGGCTCAGTTGTCATGGACCTGTTATTTTTTAGCACTTTAAGGACCTTTTGCCAGTATTGTCTTGAAAGAATAAAAAAGGGTGCACAACAGTTAGATGTAGAAACCAGCAACGGAGAGATTTGTCAAAGTAAATTGACCAAAAAAAAAATTTAACTGACCAAAAAGAAAATATTTAAAATGTTCCAGATAACAAGTGGTAGAAAGAAAATATTTGTTTTGTACATTCTTATTTACTTGTACCACTATATTTCAGATGTGTGTGGGGGGGTGGGGGTGTGCATATAGGCCACATGGAAAAATCTGCCTGTGGAAACAGTGCAATTGTTGAGTGGAAACACACTCATTAAATGTGTGTGTGTGTGTGTGTGTGTGTGTGCGTGTGTGTGTGTGTGTGTGTGTGTGTGTGTGTGTGTGTGTGTGTGATGCCCCAGGGTTGTGCTCAGATGGTGTTTGGTTACAAACCTACACACACATAAATGTCTGTGTGTTGGTTAGTAAGGTCTTTGTCTGTCCCATGGTGCACTTGTGTCCATGCAGGAGAGATAAGTGAAAACTGCTCGTCCGCATGCTCCCTAGTCAATAATTATAATACATGGTGAAAAAGCACTGTGCAGGTAGTACTTACCCTTTTTAAAGTCACAATAACAACACTGTAATTAGATAACTGTGGCTCTAATAGATAACCTGCTGGTGAACTTGATCAATGACTAAAAGATATTTTAAAGCCCATGTGTCGAATTTAAAAATTCCCAACTTTGGTGACAATTTTTAAAAATATATATGCTTTATGAAGATTGTCTTATTTTTTGACTAAATTTTTTGACAAAAATTAATAGTTTTAGATGTGGTTGCCATCACTGTTTGGTATTCAGTCATGGAGACTTGGAAGAATATACAGAGACTGTGTTGTTTTACATCAAATGTTGTGCACACAACTTCACGGTCAAAAAACGCATCTGAAGATTTTCCAACCAGAAAGCCTGGTTGACACGTGAGGCCCAAGCACTCCTTAAAAAACGTAACACCGCCTTCAGGTCTGGTGACAGAGCACTGTACAGTGCTGCTAGATCTGAGCTGAAGAGAGGCATTAAGGAGGCAAAGGAGGCCTACAGGAAAAAATTTGAGGACCGCCTCACGCACAATGATCCACAGAGAGTGTGGCAAGGGTTCCAGGACATTACTAACTACAAAAGCAGACTGCTCCCACTGATTCTTCACTGAATGAGGAGCTAAAACGCTTCTTGGCCCAGTTTGAAGTCAGCAGGACAACTACAACAGTCCAAGTTCCCCCACCCAACACAAACACCCACATACTGCAGGAACATGAAGTGAGGCATGTGTTGAGGTCAGTAAATCCAAGAAAGGCCGCTGGACCAGATGGAGTGTCCAGTAACGTACTCCAGGCGTGTGCTGAACAGCTCACTCACTCACTCACGTCTTTAACATCTCCCAGGCACAAGCTGTCATACCACCCTGCTTAAAGTCAGCAACCATCCTAACCCTAACCCCCAACCCGGTCCCCAAAAGCCAGTCTTGGAGGACCTGAACGACTACAGGCCAGTGGCACTGACACCAGCTATGATGAAATGTTTTGAGAAACTGATCTTATGTCACATCAAAGCCAGCCTCCCACCCTCCTTTGACCCACATTGGTTCGCCTATAGAGCCAACAGGTCAACTGAGGATGCCATAGCCCTCACAGTCCACATTGCACTGATCCACTTGGAACATCAAAAGAGCTATGTGAGGATGCTCTTCATCGATTTCAGCTCAGCTTTTAATACAATAATCCCAGACATTCTAGTTGACAAACTGCTGGACTCAGGCCTATCCCTCCCCATCTGCTCCTGGATCAAAACTTTCCTCACAGATCGCCCACAGAGAGTAAAAACTGGCTCCTACATCTCCACTTCCATCACTCTCAGCACCGGCGCCCCACAGGGCTGTGTGCTGAGCCCAGTCCTGTACTCTCGGTACACATATGATTGCCAACCAGCTCACTTGTCCAAAAACATCACTAAGTTTGCTGACAACACAACTGTGGTTGAACTCATCTCTGGGGAAGATGAGACGGTATACAGGGACGAGGTACAGAAACTGAGTGGTGTTTAGTGAACAACCTGGTACTGAACACCACAAAAACAAAGGAAATAATACTGGACTTTAGAGGGAATTGCAACGCAGACCAGTCCCCTCTCTACATCAATGGGGAATGTGTGGAAAGGGTGCACACATTTATATTCCTGGGCGTCCACATCTCTGAGGACCTCTCTTGGTCGCCTAACATCACAGCAGCCATCAAGAGAGCACAACAAAGACTCCACTTCCTCAGAGTGTTCAGGAGAAACGGTGTGGAGAGGAAGCTGCTGGTGGCATTCTACCAGGTGACCATTGAGAGTGTCCTCACATACTGCATCACCATGTGGTATGCAGGCTGCTCTGCTGCAGAAAAAAATCACTGCAGAGATTAATGAAAACAGCTGAAAAGATCACTGGCTGCCTGCTGCCCCCATTGGAAGACCTCACCACATCACGTAACCTCATAGAGCCAAAAACACCATTAAGGACCCTACCCACCCTGGTTACCACCTTTATTAACTGCTACCCTCTGGCAGACATTACAGGACTGCCAAAACGTGCACCACCAGACTCAGGAACAGTTTCCTTCCTACAGTCATTGTCACACTGAACAAACAATAAAGGATTGGTTTACCACTGATAAAGGTGCTACTCTTGCACTATACTGCACCTTGCACTATGCTGCACTTTAAAGCTGTTCAATTATTTATGTATATTTTCATATTATTGGGCTCCTATGCTGTTTTATTCCTGATATCCTGTGTTGTGTGTTTTTATGGTGAATGAATACACCACTTGAGTTGCTGCTAATAATTTCATTGTATGCACTTATATAATGACAATAAAGACTTCTGATTCTGATTACTCTAACATCTCAGAATAATGACCAATTGTTACATTGTTGTCTTTTTTAACAAGCAAGGTTAGTACAGCCACAGCCTAACTTGCACCTTTATATAGAGTGCCTTAGTCCCTCTCTGTCTATCGATGTAAACAAATTCTATGAATTAATGTAATTATTTTTCAATGACAGTAATAAGTAAGTTTTTGAACAAGCTAGATCAGTACACCCACAGCCTAACTGCACCTTTGTATGGCAAAGGGAACAGTCATGTGGCTGTAACCTAGCCATGCTTGTTTGTTTACTTCACTTTACTAATGCACTTTTAATGACACGTTGGAATTAATGAGAAGAGTTGCAGTCAATGGGTAATGGTATAAGCCACCACACCATATGAATTTTACTAGGGCTCCTATTGTTTTTAGTCTAACATCGCCAGACCTAGTTGAAAATGTGGTTGTGATTGAGCTGACTCGGATCAGAATGGGTGAACATTTGTTTGAATAGGAGGGGGAAAACACTAATCTGCCAGGCTCATTTAGACTGCCGGAACTACAAACATTAACATTACACATGAGGTGTTAATGTTACGTTACATCTGATCTGGCTCAATAAATTCAAGATTGAAGTTTATTATTTGTCCCAGATGGGTAATTTGTGCTGCAGCAGTTGTAAAAGGCATAAAAAACATGCAGCAATCACAAGTCACAATATAGATACAAGATACAATAAAGTGTGATCATCTGTTAATAATAATAATAATAATAAATGCTTGTTCTGTCTTCCTAAATTTCTTACATATTAAAAATAATTTCTGTAGCACCATCTACAGTATTTTTAGTTACATTTGTATCGTAATTATTCATTCTCCACCTAATTACATTTTCAAACAAAAACTCACAAAACTTCACAAGTGCAACATGTTATTCAAAACTATACAAAACTTCTGCTATTTATTAATTTGTATTTTATACCTTTCATTTGAATATCACTTTTGGATTGTAGTTGCACCTTGCAATACCATGGGCTATTGCTTTTATACCATGTATATATGTTTATACATTTTTATATGTATATAGAGTTACTGCCTTTTATATTTTATCAATACATGTATATGCCATGTTCCTTTGATTTCAACTGTTTACGTAATTGACCCTCCAAGACTACATTTCAAAAGTATTTCTACAATATGATTTCCAATAAACAAATTGCATCATGAAAAAATACCTTCTTTTCTTTAGAAATTATCCAGTAGATATATAATTTAATGCAAATATAATCACGTCTACGACCTAGTTAAGTTAAACAACATATCCTGATGTAAAACTTATAAAATTATTCCAATTTATGATTTACTCATTCCTTCTGTCTTCTCCATTTTGATTAATCCACAGACAGGAGATTCTAATCGTATCCTTGCAATCCGAATTTCTACCAGCAGCAGACCAGCCAACCTGCTCAGTGTCTACCCCCCGACTCTCTGCTCACCACCAGAGTCCAAAGACAATTTTGACGAGGACCCAAAGACTATCTATCCCGAAGAACAAGAACCTGTTCCTTCTGGGAGACTTAAATGCTAGGGTATGGACCATGCGTCCTGGCCAGACTGTCTTGGTCACTTTGGAGTGGGGTACATGAATGATAATGGACAAAGACTGCTAGAGTTGTGCTGCTACCACAAGCTCTGCATCCCCAACACCTTTTTCCAGTCCAAGCATCTTCACAGGGTCTTCTGGAGACACCCCAAATCCAAACAATGGCACCAGCTCCACCTTATCACAAGACAAGAGGCATCAACAGCGTAAACTTCGCATTCACCTTTCACTGTCTGTCACCATGTTGCGCTGTCTGCAACATGGACCACTCCCTCGTCCTCTGCAAAGTTAAGGTACAGTCAAGGAAGATCCACCATGCCGAGCAAAAGACACATCAACATGAGACGCCCCAACAACCCGCCATCACCTGGCTCTTCCCCACCTCCCTTGACCAAGCACTCTCCGCCTCTAACTGTCAAAGTGCAATGGACAAGTGTAAATGCCTTCACCATCTACGACTAAGCCCTTGCAAAATATGGCAAGAAAGTGAACAGGAACGCAGACTGTTTTTAGACTAAAGTAGCAACAATGGAGCCAGCTATCAAAGCTAAGCATACTGCTTTCCTCAAGCACAGGGAGGATCCTTCGAAAAAGGAACCATAAAGCTTTAAGAGAGGCCAGGAGCAAAACCCAGCAAATTGCACAATGCTGCGCCAGCAACTACTGGCTTGAGCTCTCCTTTAGCATACAGACCCCCGCTGACGTGGGGGACATTAAGGGCTTGTATTAAGGGATCAAATAAGCTACAAGCCAGCCCATCAAGAAAACAGCCCCACTCAAATCTAACTCTAGTTAAGTCATCACCGACTACAACAAGCAGATGGAAAGGTGGGTGGAGCACTACATGGAGCTATACGCTAGTCTGCTAGCCTGTAAGCCTGCCTGTGATGAAGGAGCACAACAATGAACCCACACAGGAGGAGCTCAGCAAGGCCATCTATAGCCTTACCTCAGGTGCTGAGTCATATGGGATAACACCTGACGTCTGTATCTCACCTTTGTTGACCTGACAAAGGCCTTCGAACTTGTCAGCAGAGACGGTCTATTCAAGCGTCTTGGAAAGATTGGCTGCCTTCCAAAATTCCTCACTATCATTAAATCATTCCACAAAAACACACTGGGCTCAGTTTGCTGTGAAGGAGAAACTTCAGAGGCCTTTCCAATTCGCAATGGAGTGAAGCAGTGTTGTGCCCTTGCACCAACCCTTTTCAGACTTTTCTTCTCTCCTTCTGTTGGTTGCTTCTGTCTCATGTCCAGAAGGTGTCTAGCTACACACCACAACTGATGGCAAACTATTATCCTTTCCCCTTTGCAGTACAAGACTATTGTGACCAATTTGCTCCGAAGGGAAATGCTACTCACAGATGATACAGAACTGGTATCCCACACTGAGCTAGGGCTTCAGGCACTCATGACAGACTTTCATATGCTTGCAAGGAGTTTGCCCTCAACATTAGCGTTAGGAAGACAAATGTCATGGGTCAAAACATCGAAACCCCACCCTCCATCCCTATCAACAACAAGACTCTTGACTGCACTAACACATTCATATACTTCAAGTCCACAATCTCCGGTGACCTGTTCCTTGATGCAGAAGTGAGCACTCATCTTGCGAGGATCACCACAGTGATGGCCAAGCTGTCAAAGAGCATGTGATCGAACAACAACTTATCTGAGCGCACAAACTCCAGGTCTACCAAGCCTGTGTTATCAGCACCCTGCTGTATGGCAGTGAGGCCTAGACCACCTTCACCAGACAAGAAAAATGGCTGAACAGCCTCCACCTGCAATGCCTTTGCCGGATCCTGGGAATCACGTGGCAGGATAAAGTACCCAACACAGAAGTCCTGGAATATGTTCACTCCACCAGCATGTTCACTATGCTGAGCCAGCGTCGCCTCATATGGCTTGGCCACGCCTACAGGATGGATCCCCAGAGCCATCCCCAGGCTCCAGGCCTTTTGGTTTTGGTGAGATGTCAACAGGCTCCAGGCCTTTTGGTTATCCGTGCTTGTGTTTGTGTTCAAATACTTCTGATAACATGACATGAAACAGGCAGGCATTGACCCTAACAGCTGAGATGAAGGGATTGGCAATGGGGATGCTCCTCCCTACTACAGGTGCAGAGGCAGAGAGGAAAGTGCCAGCCACTCCTGTGTCGAGCCCCCCACCAATTGTCTACGCAAACTGCAGAAAAATGAGCAGCTGCATTTATAGGAGTGAAAATAATACAATAAAAGAAAATAAATTTTTAAAAATTAATTAATAAATAAAATGAAAAATGAAATGGGGAAATTAATAATTAGTGGAATTTTTTTGGCATAATTATTTATTTATTTATTTATTTATATTTTGGCAGTTTCAGCACTCAATGCATACCAGACCAAGTGAAGCTGTGAGTAAAACCCATTGAGTACATTGAAATGGGTGTGTTTTATTGGTGATGCAACAAAATGTGTTAGAATTTTATAAGCTATTTTTCGTTCAAGAACCATACAGTTATCCTGATCATCTATGTTTTAAACATTTAGTTGATGCCTCAAGGTAATATGGGAATGAGCCAAAAACAGTAGTTGTTTGAGCAATAAAACATCTCATCATTTAGTAAATGGATAGTCTCTCTAATCACCAGTTTGCTTTACACAAGGAACAACAGGCAGCCGTCACAGGCTCCAGCAAATCTAGAGTTGATTTATTGGTCTGATGGTTTTTTAGTAGTGTAGTGACTTAAGGGTCTTTAATTTTGATAAAACTTCTTAGAATTCTGAAAAACTGCTACTTTCGATTATTATGCAGACTGAAAGATGTTGATGTGGATAATAACACAGTCTGACCACTCACTAATCCACTCAGATACTGCCCCTTTAAAGCAATCAAGTCTGGGCTGAAAAATAAGTTATTCCTTTAAGTGCCTACAAGGAATTTTCAGTTTTTTTGACTCTAGTAGCCCCTTAGGACAAAAGCGGTAGTGACACAAGCACTTACTGTCATAAAGATCTTTGCCAGCACATGCCAGGCAGGCAGAACTCGGCATATCGCTGGCATGTGCATGTATAAACATGTTCATCAAAATATTTTATACAGGCATATGTTGTTATGATAAAGCATCTCTTGCTACCATTTTCACACCACTCTCGCTTATTGATGGTTTCGTAATATAATGTTAACTGTATCTCTATAAAGTCTGAATGAAATCACGGATACTACAGCAAAAAGGAGCATTACCAAACTTGTGTTGAGAACTGGGAAAAAACTGAATCTGATTTTACAGATGTTGCTCTGGTCTTTCCTGTTTAGTTCCACATGTTAAAGGAACTTACTCTCCAGTCATCTAGCGGCAAAACACTACCTATAAGTATTGTATTTCCATAAGGGAACAGCCAATCAGAGTTTTCACTCACTGATGGGCTCTACCATCAATTCAACATGCTGAAGACACTCACCAACAGTGTGGCACGGATCCATAACTTGTTATTGTGCTCTTTTTTGTAAATATTCTAATTTAACGGAAGTAGTGTGACTTTACTTTGAATTTATTTGGATGTACAAAAGAATAGTAAATATAAGACCAACTTCTGAATGAAACGGGACTCTCAATTAATATAAGGGTTGTTTCATTTCAGCTAAACATGCACACTTGCAATATTTGCTAACAAGCTAGCTATATAGGCTAACAAAGTCTTAAAATCAAATCCTTTTGATTACAGCTCACTCTGTATTTAATAATTTGTCAATTTCAATCCCCATAAGTTGATACCTCTATTGACAATATATATCTGAAAATTTTAAAGTCTATTTAGATTCCAGTGCCACACTCCCAGCTCTGTGAAAAAAATAAAATAAAGAAAAGAATAACTGTATTTTTAAAATAAATGTTGTATTGTTGCAAAAGCTTGACAGTGGTCACAAAAAGAATAAACTACAGCAGCCACGTTTTTGTGGCATTTTATTAGATGAAAATGTACACCTATGCACTCTATTCCCTTAGTGGACTCCTGAGCTCCATGTCTGCTCAGCTAAGTAGATTAGCCCCGGTGCAGCAGTCCACTGATGAATAGCAGCAGTTGGTGTTCAGTAACGTGTTGGGAAAGAAGGGGTTCTGTGCATCCATCATAATCATCACCGCTTCGGGAGGTCTGCTCTGGACGCTGAGGCTCTGCCGGGTGGCACTCAGCTGTGGAGAGCTAGGATGGAAGACATTAGGTGGAAGAGGCCCAAGTGTTTCTGGATACATGACAAGTATTAGGATACAATTACTCCCATAAAATATTTCAAGTAAATGTATAAATTACAATTTAAAAAACCTCTCAAGTTAAAGTAAAAAAAGTACCTTTTTTAACGAAATACTCAAAGTAAATCATGGAACTGTTGTCGTTTTTAGATGTTGGTATAAAAAGTGGGGCTAACTGCCAGAGAAGTTTGCTCCATCAACAATGTGTCATGGTCAAAAGACAGGTGGTGCTTCTCTTTCTCTCGGGCAGCTGGCACCTTGCTGACATCTATAGCAGAGGTGCACCAGGCTCTCCTGCCTATAGATATTCAATGCCCATATTTAGTTTTAACAGACGGATTTGGCAAATGTAGCTACATAAAAAGTAAACTGCTGTCTCAAAAATATTCTTAAGAGTTCAGCTTTTAAAAAGTAGCATGAAAAGTAGGCCTAGTTATTCTTCAAATAGCCTGAGCTACCTTTTTACTCATGCAATAATTGTAATGAGTTACTATCCACTCCTGAATTTCACATTTTTGTATTA
Source organism: Naso vlamingii (assembly GCA_029822935.1). Taxonomy (NCBI): domain Eukaryota; kingdom Metazoa; phylum Chordata; class Actinopteri; order Acanthuriformes; family Acanthuridae; genus Naso; species Naso vlamingii. The sequence goes on from JAPQLA010000016.1 coordinate 2,317,486, forward strand.
TTTAAAACAAATCAATAAACTGCAATTTATGCACATCTGAGGATCTAAATTACATTTTTATATATTCAGCTAACCTAACTAAATCTACCATCACTCCTTTTTTCTTCTCTATGAAGCATGTGGAACATGTATTGCCAACAACAATCATTATTGTCCTTCTCTGAAACTGTAACATCCACAAAGGTGTCATTATGTTCGCCTCTCTGTTCTGTACTGTGTGGCTCTACAGTAGCAGCAGTTTGATGTCATGATGGTGATAAGAGGATGCCACACCTTCCTCTCCTTTTAGTTATACTAATTATAGTATACTCATAATAGATATACTATAGGCTACTTATTATATGCATTTATTTATAAATAATTAACTTTAAAGTTGCACATCATCACCTGCTGTATCAAAATGTGTAGATGCGGCACTTGTTAGTTTTTTTTTTTTTTTTTTTTTTTTAATCATTACTGTCTGTTATTTGTAACTCAAGGCTAAATAGCTGATAACATCAATTTCCAATCATTGGTTGGTAGTTTATCAGCACGGATAATTTTGACCGATAAATGTTGTGCATCCTTAGTTCTCTATTCATGTGCCCTGTAAAGAATCAGATGATCAAATGGGTGGAAGTTTTCATTCCAAACAAAATACAATGTTAATGGAAATAACCAATAAACCTATGTTTACAAGCACAGTCTTTGCCTGCAAAAATTGAAATTAATCGTCTTTAAAGCCACATAATGCAGGAATTCACAACATATGTCATGCAACTTAGCAAGCAGCTACTCACTATTCGACAGCAATAAGTCCAGTTTTGTGAAAGTAGGTAGGTATGGACTAGGCTGGGACAAAAAAATCACCACTTGCATTTTTTTGGCCCAGACCAGCGCACCACAATCAGTTGGACACCACCAATCAGTACGCCATTCTTACAGCCCATTTAATTATGGAAAGCTATTAGCCAAGGGTGCGGTGGTCCTAAAGTGCAAATCTTAACGGCAAATCACAAGACACAATGGCAAATCCCAAAACACAACAACAAATCACGAAACACAACAGCAAATGATAAAACATAACAACAAATCGCAACAACAAATCACAAAACACAGCGGCAAATCACAAAACACAAAAAATCAAAAAACACAACAGCAAATGATAAAACACACCAAATCACAAAGCACAACAACAAACTGCTGATCAAATTAACAACAAAACAGCAGCAACAGAAACCACAATCACAGAGCAAAGAAACACAAAGACTTTTTCTTGTACTGGAAAAGGTAGGTACTTTCTGTAGGCAAGGATCATGGTGCACTGACTGTCTTTTACATGGGAAGGAAATGTGCAATTCACGTTGGTTTGGCTCCAGCTGAGAAAAAAACAGCAGGCACCAAAATCAAAAGTCTCAAATCTTTCTTGACTTTTCTAAGATAGTCACTGATTTCGACACTGCAATAAATTTACAGCTTACTATGGACACCAGTTGATTGAATTTGGAGCAAAGTAATGACTGAATTATTCTGTGTTGGCATACATAAGTTCCCCTGTTATTTCATTTGTGCCTACACAGCCAGACTAACTAACCGTTTAAGATGCAAAAAAGGTCTTTACATTACAGTAGTATCTATGGAAATATTCGTAAACAACATTTTTTACTAATATAACGGGTAAAAATGGTGTGTATTCAAACACATTTTAACACAGCTTACGTGAGCATATGGCCAACAGATTGTTTCAAAGCATGCTGGGGTAGTCCGCTCACCTATCCCCCAACACACTACAGTGTCAGGTATTTTGTATTCCCTTGTTACGCCCACATCTAGGGGTGTGGGAGCGCAACATAGAGACAGGCAGTGGTGTCATGACCATTCAAACTGGTAGGGCGCGTGACAAAACGTGTGTTTTGTGATTTGTCCTGTTTTGTGATTTGTTGTTGTGTTTTGTGATTTGTCGTTGTGTTTTCATATTTTCTGTTGTGTTTATTGATTTGTTGTGTGATTTGCACTTTAGGGCCACCGTACAAGGGCGCAGGTTTCATCTCAACGATGGTGACCTGAGGGTGAAAGAAACCCACTGACTGAGATTGACGTGATTGTAGTGAGAGTTCACCTTTGCCACTGTTCCATTATCACCAAACCCTTTCTGCTGGTAATCTCCTCCATGTTTGTCTTTATGGGGTCCTCTCCTCCCAATTAGTCTACTATATTTCCCACCATGAACCACTTTGTAGCCGTCAGTCAGTCTGCTGCATGTTGTGGACTGGTCACATCATGTTCATTTAAATAAATCTCCATTTCTCTGGGGACACTGACTTTAAACTGCTCAAATAGGAGTAGATCTTTCAGTTTCTGATAATGAATGGAATTACAGGAATTTATCCAGTAATCAGATGGAACTTCTTGTCTTTACCACAGATCGAAATATGATTCACCCAGCTGTCGCCTTAAATCATGGAACTTTTGCCTGCAGACCTCTGGCACATTGCCATAAGCCTCTAACACAGCCTTTCTCGGAGCATCATACTCCAGGCCCACATGGCTTTCCAAAGCTGCTACTACTCTCTGAGCCTTTCCAGTGAGCACACTTTGAACTAACAGCTGCCACTTTTCTTCAGGCCACTCACTTTTCATGGCAACTTTTTCAAACATTAAAAAAAAACATCAACAGCCCTTTCATCAACAGGTGGCATGAAACTCGGTTGATATCAAAACTCTGTTCAGCTTTGCATCCCATTACAGCAGCTTTCCTAACCTCTACCCTAGCCAGTTTCTCGAGATGAGCCTTCGCTTTTTACTTTTCCTGTCGCTGCAGCTCAGTCTCCTTTTCCGGTTCACACCCCCACCAGCAGGATTCATCTGGGTGGTGAAAGTAAAGGAAACTGCTTGCCCCACCTGTATTTCACCAGTGAGGGCCCAATTGCCTCAGTAGAGCTGCTCAGTAGCTGCAGATAGACTGTCTTTGTACTAGACAGCTTCCAGATGAGAATGTGTAACTGTGTGAATGAAATCAGGGCATCCCTATAAAAGAGTGCTCGCTTTTAGTGGACACCCTCCTGAAAAAAACAACAGCACAACCAAATTCACAGCGCTACCTCCCTGTCTGTCAGAAAAGAGCAACAAAGCAAGAGATTCAAACACAGCGTTCTTTATTACAGCTATGTAACGTTACCTACCAATCTACCAAGCTAACATTACCTGCTAAGAGCTAGCAAAATGTATTTTGGATATATATTTTTTTATTTATTATTTTTTATTTATTTGTGATGGTACTCCCACTGGGTTTTAATGTCTAGGACTTTCAAGGCTTGGTTGCCCGTGCATATATTTAGTTAGACTCTCCTTACTCTTTTGGCATCTTCCACCTTTTCTTGCCCCATTCATCAATGTAGCCCCTCCTTTTCAAAGTCACACCAGCATTGACTGGGCAGGCCCACTCCATCGTCTGACAGCCATACAGAACAGCCAGTAGGACACAGTGTGCCATGACAGCACTAATTTACATATTTAGATGAGCATTCGGTCAAATGACTGCAAGAAATGTGACAAGTGTTTCTTGTTGTGAAGAACTCACAAATGATAATCATCCAACTCAGCAGTTTGACTTAGCTCTACAGGGATGTTTGCTTTTTGTTTTGGTTTTAACGCAACTTTATAGTTTAGTTCAATCTCACTGTTCTTATAACTTGTTTATAGGTGCAGGTGGGATTATTTTACCCAACAAGCTCTAAGAAGCCTGCAGTACACCATATGCTAAGTAATGAATGGATAATTAGGAGCTAAATTTTCCTTTCTAGGAGTTGGTGAAGTCCAAAACTGAATTACAGTAACAAGAAAGTTATCAATTAATGGGTTTTCATTTTCATGGATTTCATGGACTTCAACACAACTCCAAATAATTAATGTTGCTCTGTGTCTGCTGATATGTCATTCAGTATCCCATGAATTACAATATTTCTGCCAAGGAGGTAAAGGCAAGTAAACTTGCTTTTCTCTACAATTAAAACTATGCACAGAGTTGAAGACTGAATCTCTTCTGGGCATTAACATGGTTTTGTAAACATACACCAACAGATGGAGTAGCTTAAGGCCCATATTATCTTCCTGAACTTCTAAGTATATGTCTTGAGCTCCCTTATTATCAATGATAAACAGCAGGTGTTATTGTAAAATCTTTATCTTCAGCACTAAAGACGGTTTTGGTCAGGGCCATAATGAGCCGTCACCTTCCTCCTGTGGGCCTAATTCTGTTTATTCTCACACATTCATAGATTTACTGAGTCAATTTCCTAGCTTATGTAAACGCTAAAGGCACAGACTGCTTGACACTTCCCTCAGGAGCGGAAATGTGTCCTAGATTCTGCACATTAGCCAGCTGGTCATCCTCTGAAGTGCTGTTGTACCAAACACAGGCTATTTAAGTGATGTTTTAGACAGAGGAATTTTCAGGAGGTGATGTCGAAATTTAGCAGAGATGTTAAGGTATAAAATAAAGGTATGGATTTCAGTCTTTGTCCTCTTGAGTATTGGTCTTACAACACAGATGAAAGTCAGCGCTTTCTGAATAGTTCAAGTATATTCAGCAGATATCTAGATGAGCTAAATGAAACGTAGAAAAGCTTTTCCACATGTGTTCACCTCGTTCCGGTCCCTTCCCCTGGGTCACCACTTTTCTTTTGCCTCTCATCAAATTTTTTAAGGGTTTATTTTTAACCAAGTATGGCTTGGAATAGCTTGCATCCTGAAATGGAAATTTGGGATGAACTCAGTGGGAACTTGGCTTCATCACTGTCACCCTCAGAGGGAGTAAGTGACTCATGTAACCTCAGCAGAAGTGACTACAGTAAAACTAAAAGAAGATAGAACAAAGGGGGTGGGAGAACAAGAACAGAGGAAATGTGAACCAAGCAACAAAATTTAAATTTTCAAGATTTATGCTGACACTTGCCCATCTCCACACATCACTCACTCCTATGTATATCTTTGATCCAGCTTTTTTAAACTTTTCATTATGCAATTGTCATTCCTGCAGTGATGAAAAGCACATGGCCTTCGCTTACATGTTCCCATTATAAAGTAATAACTTCCAAGCTGGGCTTGCAGGCCCAATCTAAATCTAGCCGAAGAGCAGGGCCATTAATCAAACTGTTACACCAAAAAGGGTTTTCTCTTTCTAGAGACAGAGCATATATATCTTTCTATAAACAGAGATTGCTGTTCACAGTGTTTATATCCAATCAGGGCTTAGAAATGTGTCTCAGTCATTGCAGAAACAGATCAGTTTATTTGTAACGGATGAATTTTTAAAATGCTATTGTAACAAAACAGCATATTTTTGGGCATTAAGACAAATTTAAAACTCCACGTTTGTTATTCATATTTTTGCCTTATGAAGAAGTTATGGCTGACATTATGCTAAAAGCTGTCTATTTACATAGCAAGTAAAAATGAAACAAGGGCCAGAGCTACCACTGAGAGCAACAAAATCAGATCTTCCACGTGGTGGGTAAATCCCAGTATGTATTCAAAATGTTCAAAGTTCACTACTTTTAGGCCAACAAAAATAAATAAATCCAGGGTTAAGTGTTTCTCTGACAAAATTTTGTTCTGGCAGTGTAAAAAAACAGAAGTGTACCAGAAGGATTAAAGTTGCTCTTAACAGTAGTTTAACCCTAGAGTGGGATGAAAAGACTGAAATGTGTTGTGATTAACAGACTGATCATTATCACCAACTCTACAGCTTCCCTCAGCTTTGCACAGCTTTTTAGCCTCTTAGCTCATTGTTTTGGCTTTAATGGGCCAGTACTGGTTCAGCCTCACCACTCTCAGTATTGTTTTCAGCAACAGGAGCAGCTGTTTCCAGTGAAAAGCTTCAATTTACACACTGCATAGCCCAGCAACAGTAGACAGACAGTGTTAAGTCAGGTCTGGTCTATTTTTATTATATATGGGCCAAATCTCTACAAAGACAAGATACTTAACATATCAATTAGGTCTACACCACACTCTATAGTTAAACTGATTAGCAGCTAGAACCTAGGAAACAGAGCAGCAATAACCATATGAACTTGATAAGGTATATGGATCAAGTTAAAATAAAAATGATTAAAAAATAATAATAATAATAATAATTTATCACAGGTGTAACAAAATAAAATAAAATATACAAATTCAAATACATTTCAGAGATTTTCTTGTTCAGAATCTGAGGGGGTGCATTGTTGGTACTTGGACCTAAGCATTTTTAGAACACTCCTAAGAGCTAAGAAGAGCTGCAGAATTGAGGGATAATTCTCTGTTGCTTTGATCAAGGATTAGTATGTAAAGTACTGGTTAGTGTAGCTTTGAGCCATGAGCGGGGAGCTAAAGTGTGGTTTTGTAACTATGAGCTGTAGAACATTTAGACAACAGAAATGAATCAAAATTCCAGCTATGCTGTCCTAAGCATCCATTGATTTCCTAATGAAGATATGTTTATGTAATATTCCAACATTTTAGCAGCAAAGACATTGTCTACTTTGCTTAATTTCCCATCAAACCTATAATTCCTTCATTATGTACACACCAAGACTGAGCTAAACCAGCCCAGCATGCTATATCACATCCACTTCCCACATCATTTAAAAAGACTTGAGCAAATAAACATCTCTTAATCTAGCAAAGCAAAATGGCCCCTCAAGATATTTTCACTGTTAAGCAGGCCAGCCTGCGGAATGAGGAGCAAGACCGGAGGAGAGAATACAAAGGCCTTATATAGTCAGAACAAACTCATCCTTGGGCTCAGATAGCCAACAACGAGAAGCTGAACCTCTAAAGCTTCCTGATAAGCCATCATAAGCAATGAGCAGTTTTAGAGGGTAAGCGCAAGAATGTCAAGAATCCTGAGCTCAGTGGGGAAAACATGGAGAATAATTGAAAAACCCTAAAGTTTATGTGTGCAAACTTGTGTGAGAGAAAAAGAATGTGATCTGGAAAGGTAAAAAAGAAACTGAAACTAGAGGGGACAGAAGACAAGGAATGCAAAAACACACATAATCCAAAAGAACAACTGACCAGTCCCCAAGCCAAAAACTCCGCTTTCCTTAGCTGAACAGGCCAACCACAATAGTCCAATCTCACAAACAAGGGTCAAGGGTGAGGATTTCCTGGCTTTAACTTTTAAGTTCAGTCCCCCAGTCTCTGGAACCAGTTCAGATTCAGCCCACAAGTCCCATGACCTCGCTGGGACTAGTGCTGTGTGATGCTGGACTGTGGGATCTGCGCCGAGTTTTTTTTTATTTGAAGTGATGGAACGTGTTTATTTATATTAGCCTCTGTGGGCGGCAACAGTGACACATGAAAAATCATCAGAGGGGAGGGGCTGTTGAAGTGGGAAAGTTGACATGCTCAGTCTGGCACTTGTTAAATGAAGTTGTGCCACTAAATGATAAATAGTTTGGACACAAATGGAGGGAAAAAAAGACTGACTTGAAGCTTTTTGCCAGAACGTCAAATGAAAATTGTAGAACTGAGACAGAAGTCCTCTAAAGTTGTTTTTCTTTTTTCATGCCAGCACCACTTCTCTTTCAGTGCGATGTAAAACTCTTACACAGAAGGAACTACACCCAGAATGTTCCATTATGTGCTCAATTATAGTAACAGGTGTGCTCAGACTACACACATACACACACAGGCACTTTTGCTTCAATACAGTCCAGTAACACACACAAACACTTCCTGCTCCTTTAAAAAGCACAAAACTCTCCTCTCTTCATCACTCTTCCTCACACACAGGAAACTTAAACATACATGCACACGGGAAAGTCTATCATGGATATTTGTGGTTGTGGTTTGGATATTTGGCAGCCTTCATCCTCGCTCGAGTATTGTACTCACCCCATGGCGGTGGAAAAAAGTCCCTTTGGTTCTGTTGGGCAACCTCTCCAGCTTCAACCTAGACACTCATGCAATAGCAGTGATGGAGTCTGACAAGGGGGATTCCTTTTCTGGTTTCTCCCTTCTGTATTTACCCCCCACCCTCCTTTCCCTGGCTTTAGCAGTATCCTTTTTTGGAACTGGAGGAGAAAGAGAAAATAGAAAAGAGTGTTAGAAAGTAAGTAATGGAAGAAGAGACGGGATCATAATAGTTGCTTCCTATGTCCCACACCAGGGATCTTACCAGCCTCCTGTGATACACCAATCTCCCTTCAATCATCCCTTTTTTACCTTCCCTCCTTCTCCTCCTCTCTGGATTAGAAACTGTGCAGGCCTACAGGGAGGCTGTCCGGACTGGAACACTCCTTTTTCTCTGCTGTCTTTTATTCATTCTCCTTGTGGATACTTGCATAACATTGGCAGAGCAATAGTTCTCTTGCTAATTTTTTCCAAGCACTATGAGTTATTGTAGATGAGTTGAAACTCGGGGATTAGTCGTTTTTTCAACTCTGACAACAACTTAACTGTATTTGTCTTGCATTATGGGAGTATAAAATTAAATGAGTTGACTGGACTTAAGGCAAGAAGGACTCTGGTGGCAATCCCTTGCTGCCAAGATGGAAAACAATACTGTTCTATTTAAAAAAAAGTTATCTGAAAGTTTTTCTGGGTAATTAGATCTTTTAAACTACATACTTCACTCAATTTTGAAATGAATTTTAATAAGTAAGTCCTCTAGAGGTGTGCCTCTTACCACAATATATCTCTGTTTGTGATTGTATCTCTTTTGTGAAGTTCCACAAGGTTCGATCGTGGGTCCCTTTTATTTTTTCTCACATGTTTTTTCTCTGAACTCCAGTTGTAGAAAAAAATATTACATTTCCTATCACTGCTAACACTGTTATGTTCGGGTAATACTGGAATGTGAAACAGCAAGAACTGTAGTTTACTTGTTAGCCTGACTGTTAATGGGACAGTAGGTTCACAATGTTTTTTCAAAAGATGTGTTTAGACCATTGCCCTAAGTGTCTTAACTGACCCCGAACCAGAGAACAGTTTATATTCTATCAAAGAAGGGTTAAATGAAAGTTGATGTTGCAACACTGCTATAAGTAAAGACAACTTCCTCCAGTTTGGACTCTCTGGCTCCCCTTTCTATCAACTATCAGCAGCCATCTGCAGCTAAATAAAAGTAAAATAGAGCTCCTCATCTTCAGACTTGTAGACTCTTGCATTGCCTTAACCAACATTCTTGGATCTCCATCTTTGATTATAAATAATTATTGAAGGGTTGTATGTATATTAATCTATGTTTTTTTTAATTAAAAACCATTAATGATAGATAAATAGATAAATAAAAATCCACCTTATATATATCCTAAATTAAAATATGAGGTGACAGAGAATTATCCATTCTTGCCAAAGAAGGCGGAATAGGGGGCGCCCGGTGGCTCAGTTGGTAGAGCAGGCACCCCATATACAGAGGCTGTGTCCTCGTGCAGCGGACCTGGGTTCGATTCCACCTGTGGCCCTTTGCTGCATGTCATTCCCCCTCTCTCTCCCCTGTTTCCTGTCAACTCTTCAGCTGTCCTGTAAATAAAGGCACAAAAAGCCCAAAAAATATCTTAAAAAAAAAAAAAAAAAGAAGGCGGAATAGTTTGTCCTTTGCTGCTGAATATAGGTGGGACTTTAGCTGCTAAAGAATCACAGTTGGGAGAAACCAAAGAAGATCTAGCATAAGAGTTTGCTAACACTTGTGCTATATCAACTGAAAAGATCTTGTGTTTATGCCTTGTTTCTACTGCCCCCATGTGGTCAAAGAAACAGTTAATGCAGGTTTGATTTGATCAAGAAATGTTTTTTTATATATATAGTTATAATGCATAGGATGTCCAGCAATCTGTACAGTGCTGCAAGGACTATATAAAGACTATACAAAGCATGTTCAGTTCTCAGTCGCTTTGGAGCAATTGTGCATGTGTTGTGTGTGTGTGTGTGTGTGTGTGTGTGTGTGTGTGTATGGCCACCTGCTATGGTGGATGGGTTGGTTCTGTCTTTGTTCTCAGCAGATTAAAGCAGTAGCAAAAAAAGATGCTTCAAAGGTCAGAGAGGGCTCAGACAGGAAACACTTTGAGAGGGGGGGGGGGGATAGAACCAGCAATGACCTTTCTCAGCTCTGCTCTTCTGAGCTTCATTTACAAAAACTGCTATAGTTTAGCAGGGATAAAACTGCTGTCCTCTTTGACCCATCCTGTATAATAATTTCTTTTGAACCATTTCAAACACTGCAGGTGTGATGTGCTATTTGAAGTGTCTCTTTTACATCTCTTTCGATTGAAACATGTCTAGAGATCACCTCATACATCAACATCTTTTCTAATTACAATCAATGATTTGCTCCTCACAGGGATAGTTCTAATATTTGCTTGTAATTATATATTTTCTTGTAAATCCATGGTCCTTTATCATCTTTTAAAAATATCTGAATTACTATAACTCTCTAAGAACACTTCTCATACTTAATTTTTTCTTCTTAGCTTTTGTAAGTCCTTCTGTTATTCCCTCTGTTTTTGTTTGCTTTAATCAACTTTACCTATTAATGCCCACCATTTATTTCTTTTATCTGCTGAGTTTGTATTTACTCTTTGGATCTTTTCTGAAAAATCTGACAGAAAAACTGACATAATGAGCCAAATAAAAACTTTAGAGGTTGAAACCCTTGTGTGTTAATTTGGGGAAGGGAAGAGAAAGGACACTGGGTGGGAGTACAAAAAGGCAGCTATGAGGATGGCATAAACTGATGTCTCTTCCAAGCCGTGGCCAAAAAGTTCACTGCCTAGCTAGCTTAAAGATCTTGTTAACATCCCAGATTATTAGTCAGTCTCCAAGCCTGACAGCCAACAGTCAGAAGCCTAGCCATTTTGCCTCAGGCCTGATAGCCACCAACCTCTCGTCAAGCCAGCTAGCTTTCAGCAAGCAATCCCCAAGTCTGCATTTCAAACAATAAGCATTCAGTCGCGGTTCCAGCTAACAGCACAAGTCTTAGTTCCAGGGTTCTCAGCTCAGCACTAAAGGAGTTTTCACCTTGGTTACCAGCATTCAGCCCAACCTCGAGTTGGGTTCAGCATCTGCCTCCTGCCTGACCTCCAGGGAGTTTTCACCTTTGGTGCCAGCCTTCAGCTAAAACTCCAAATGGGTTTCTCCAGTTCTGGCCTCCAGTGAGTTGCCTTTTTCTCCAATGGCCTTCAGCTCCACCCCCAGCAGGGTTCTGACTCTAGCATAGACCTGCAGCCCAACCTCCACTGACTTTCCTTCTTTGCCACCGGCCTTGAGCTCAGCCTCTAAAGGGGTTTCACCTTCAATGCCGGCCTCTAGCCTGACCTCCTGCCTTTGCCACTGCCCTCCAGAACAGTCAAGCATACATTACAGAGTTTTTTCTCCCACCTGTCTACCTTGGGTCACCCTCTAAACCTGCTTTTCCCACTGAACCTGCCTTCCAGCCACTGACCTGTTGTCTCCAATTCAGGCTATGTCTCGCCCCCAGGCTATAGCCTGATAGCCTGGTAAACCAGACCCATAATATACTTCACAAATAAAGTCTCTTTATGAAAAGAGTCTGGCAACACTCCACTGGGGATTCTTTGCAGAATTTGAATCCTTGAAGCATGGTATCAGGTTAAGTGTAAAACTACTGGAGCAGCCTTAAACCAATCTGCATTAACATGTATGCTGTGGGCCTGGCTACTCAGTGAAACCCGGTGAAACAGACGAGTGTATATTCTTTTGTGATTGAGATTCTGACCCACCATGCATCACGGACAGAGACAGGTCAATGTTTTTTGTTTGGAATAAAACCACATTATCACCAAGTAGATGCAGCTACAGGCTGTAACTCACCACTAACAGTGGAAGCCCCAGCCTCCTGCTCCCCTGAGACAGGGGCACAAATATCGGTAGCCTGCAGGCAACACACATGATGAGTGGCAGCTAACGTTAGTTTTCCACAAGTTGTAAATAATCACACAGATATTGTTATATTGTGTTGTGATGATGGCTTGTCCGTTTTAGAGCTTTTTCACTATGTTTATAAAGTGCTGTGTTGTACCCAAGGCTGCATGAGTGCCAGCATCGCACAGATTGGTAGAAAGACCCCTACCAAAGGCTCCTATTCTTCCCTACGTGTAGTAATCACAAAAAAGTAGTACATTTCCAAACCCATAGGCCTCTGCCATGATTGAACTACTGTGAACAAGCAATTGACTTTTACGTCATCGAACTTAACCACTCCTGCTAGCTGCTGACTGGTCCGGTCAAAATTTTATCTCTGCAATTCTAAAGATAGGCCTCATTACCAGACTGATTCTCAGGGAAAACTGAGCTGAGTGGAAGGTCTAATAGTATCAAATGCATTTTTTTATTGTACAAATTTCAAAGTTGTCTCAAGAAAATTTATGAGTAGACCTGGACCACATTCTGTGATTAAATTGTACTAAATTTATTACAGTCCAACAACTGAAAGCAATTCCAACATGAGCAAGCACTTGGTGACGGTGGAGAGGAAAAACCTGTTTTTAACAGGCAGTTAAAAGTAAAAGAATCGGTAGAGGCAGAAGAAGACAATTTAGCAAAATCTAGCACATTTACACATTTATTTTTCAAAGTATTACCCTTCTATATTCAAACACTTAGATCAGGGGTTCTGGAGCATATACATTGCTTCTTTTTAGAATTCAGAAACCTTGGACCTCCAGAGTTTGGTCCACAGTAGCAATGATGTCATCATCTCTGTCAAAATGGTGACATGTGAGCTCCTCCTTCATCTAGGGGAAGAGGTACTAGTCTTAGGGTGTCAAATCAGGTGAATAAGTTGGATGCTGTGCAAGTTTAAATCTGCATTCCATGATAAATGTGAAAGTCAATGTTGTCTATATTCTCAGACTTCAGTTTTCAATAGCACATAACAGAGTTTCCACAAAGTTATTAACTTCAAACTTTTGCATAATCACTCAAAGAGTTGAACTGCACAAAACCGTGTTGAGAGCTGTAACTCATTTCATTCCATCTTAGGCCAAAAATGTTTCAATCACCACTCAAGGTTCACTACGGCTTTCTTGCTCATCATTTGCAAGGTCCTCATAGGATGGATCCTAATCACTTTTTCACTTGTCAAATTTGTAAGTTTATGCATAAAAATATAGAATATACAGTACTTTAGGGATTAATACAACATGGTACAGATATTCATGTTTCCCAGATGATAACTCATTACAACCTTGGCAATTCCATTTTTTTGACTTTCACTTTGTCCACAACTTTGATCTATGACCAAATACGACAACTAAAAGCAGTATTTCTACAAATAAAATTCTTTTTGAGTGGTTTTCAGGATACTCAAAAACACTTACCATGGTTAAAAAGATGAACAACACACAAAGACGTAAAACATAAAATTAACTGCACATAAAAGCATTTTGAAGAGGTGAGTTTTTATCATTGTTCTAATTGACAATCTGCTGTTTTAAACACTGCACCTCTAAATCAAATGGAACTCTCGTCAAACTGCCTTGTAAAAAATTACCCTCAATGTATTGACACAAAAAGAAATAGAAGGCTAAGAACAAGGACATCAAAGTTTAACATATAAAAGAAAAAGAAAAGTACTACACAAAAAACATGATTATCTGTCAATCAACAGCAGTCGTCACAGTAGACACCACAATCATTACGTACAGTTTCGCAGACCCACAGACATGACTACTTATTTGTTAATTAATTAAAGTGCAATTTCATGTCTCATTGTCTGAAATCTCAAAATTAATTCTTTGATGATTGTCAGCATGTGGGTTGATAAGAAGATTAATTAGAGACTGTTGTTATATTTCTCATTACATTTCATTATATGTAATAAAGTAGCAAAAAGATTACAGTTTTCTTCTTTTTGTTTTTTACATATCCCTCTTCTATTCAACGATATTTTTCGTGCGTTTTTTTTTTTTTCAACTCCACACATGCATTATCCCCTTCCACTTTGGTCTTCTGTTTTGAATTTGAATATGTAAGAGTAGAGAAATCCAGCTCAATTCTTTCACATTTTATCTTTTATCTAGTTAGATTTTTCCCCATTTCCCATCTCCCTGGACTCATTTGCACTTCATAGAGAGGAAGGCTGATAGACACAGATCTCTGCCTGCTTAGCATTTGAATCACACATCAGTGCTCAGCTACTCTAATGCCCTGTGGCCCTTTGGTCCATTTCTGCCTGAATTTATTGCTATCATCCCTTTACTGAACCCTAATTTTTGTCTCATTTTGGGACTTCATGTTTTAAAAAGGGGGGAGGGTATGTTAATTTGTTCATTTCAACTGAAAAATTTAACTGCCGTCTCTGACATTTATAACGTACGGTCCCTTGGTGTTTTTTCTTAGTTTCTTTTTTTTTCTAGATTGGTTAGCTGTGTTCCTGATTTTTGCTGAAAAAATCTAAAGCTGCTCCATGTAGGTGTCACAATTTGATGACTTGGTTAACTTAAAAACTGTAGCTCTAGAGTGTTACATTCATCACTGCTGTTAAAGCTGCAGTTGATTTTTGGCCAGGTGGGGGCAGTAGGTCACAGTGAAAATGCAACATTTACACCTGATCAGATTATGAAGATGTTAAGGCAAACGTCAGCAAACTTGTACTTACGTACACCTCAAGCAGACAGAGCAATCATTTGAACTTCAACAATTAAATAAAAGACAAACGAAATACATTCCAAAGTGGACATTTGTTTGACTGCCTATGTGCCTTTTGACTTACCTTTTCATAGCTTTCAGGGTTAGGGTTGGTTGTGACTGATGATGTCACACATTTCCAAGTACTTTCTGTAGCCTGTACTGAATTTGGACAAAATGTAAACAAACACAATATCTCATAGATAAAGCTATTTTGGGAAAAATGAGTGGGGTTTATGCAAGCTATGTGGCTGATGCTAAACAAGGTCAGTGACTTGTAACACTGGTATGGTGCTTTAAGTTTCCAAAGACATAACATGTACATGAATATAGGGATATGAATCCTACACCACTCATCAAGAAATAGATGTGAGCTACATTTAGAACCAAAACATAAACTTAGAAAATGTTTTCACATACACTCTGCACTGTATTATCTTGAGCAATACTTCCTTTTTATACTGACCTACTAAACACCTTTATATTAACAACTTGTAATTCCTTTTTTTGACCAATGACTGAAGGCCAACAGGATAAATGATCCAAACCACCCCAGCCATAAACTGTTCTGCCTGCCTGCAATTTCAATGCCAATGACTGCTTCACCATAATTGTTGTGCATATGGTTATATAATGTGCCTAGACTTGAACTCCAATCTGCAGATGAAACCCAAGATGTGACTAAACATTTTTTAAAGCATTGAACATATATGAATAATCCTGATAGTTTAATTTCAAATTAAAATAGAGGTTATTCATAAAACCGTTTGACTATATATAGATACGAGTATCTTCGGAAGTGCAGGGCAGTAATACTGATACCAGAGTAGTACTGTTTTGATCAAATTACTGCTAAACAAAACAAAAAAGTAACCACCATTAACTCGGTCAAGTGTTTGCTTCCTGTTTGAACACTTTACGACATTGGAAATAAAATGCTTTTATATTTTAAGAATTCAATATTTGAACCTAGTAAGCCATAATAACTTGTGTAAAAGCATAATGTACATATATAATGCCATAAAGTGTGTTGAAATTTCAAAAGAAGAAAAAATTGGCTACCAATGCAAAGTGTTGGAAAGCAACATGCCAGCATTTACTTACGTCACCTTCAAAATAAAAGTGTAAAATTAATAGTCGCTGCATCCACAGTGAAGTGTTCCTGTGTCTGGTTGCCTTCACCGTTCAGACTAAATAAACATGATGAATCTCTCACAATCATTGCAATAAGAATATACAGCACATGACTTTGGCAGGACGCACTGTATACCTATGTGTCTAATTTATCAGACACTCCCACCACTGGACATTATCCGTCATTGTGCTTGTAGAGGAAATGAATGTCTAGTCCACTTGGTTATGTTTGTTGTACTATCAACACAACCTGCACTATATAAACATGACTCCCAGTAAAACAGCAACCATTGAAACACTAGTTATCATGCCAAGTCTTGAAAATAAGCTACATAGTAGATAATAGGACAGCAGAGTAAACCTGAACAATACTGCCATCAGGAGGCCAGAGCTGAACTTTGTGCATTCATTAAGTAAAACTGCACCCAAAGCTTATTAATAGGTGGATAAAATTACCCATATCCTTGATAGGACGCATCAGTGTTCTAAAAATGACAATTCTGCCAGAAATCTTGTACTTGTTTTAATCAGTTCCGCTCTCTCCGCCATCTTCTTTTTTTCAGCTGTTAAAAAACTTTTTCAAACTTCATTTGGAAAAATAAACGTTAGGCTTTCCATGTTATGTTTACCATACAACAATGAAGGACCACAAGTACCAAATCTCTTATGGTATTTCTGGGCACCTCAGATTAGAGCAGGTATGTTTTACTTTGTCAAGACCCAATCCCCTGTGTGGGTCATGTTGGAATCCCCGTCAATCACAATTCCTTTGAATCTGTATATGTACTTAGCAATAAGAATAACCCAATAATGGTTCGGCACAATGCACTCCCATATCGGGGTGAAATACAGCAGTTACCACAGCTTTCTCGACTTTATGGTAATGATAACTTTCAGCCAGGTTGAGCACACCCAGACTTTAAACTCTAGTGTCTGACCTTTATAATGGAAACAAATAGATGTAGTTCGAAGAACTTAAAGTTACTTTTGAAATTCCTGCAAAACACTTCTTTTAATATCTTAGGCTTCGTAATTTTATTATGTCCAAGCAACGTAACAATTGAGAGCCCCCATTCTATTTACTCTGAAGGACATTACTTTGAAGCATTTAGAAGCTAATGGACACATGTCTATTTATACCATCTGTTTGCAAACAAATGCAAATAACCCTCGAAAAATATTCTGCAGGTTTGGAGAGTATATCTGAAAGAGAACATTACAGAGGAGAAATGGTTGATGGCTGTCGATTTTACTGCAGTATAAATAGTTAAGTAGACAATGTATCAGTCCAGTTAGACTTCATCACTTCAACCCCAATATTCCCGATATGTGCATTAAATGTGATCACCAGAGGGGGCTCTCTTTCATTGTGTGTGGGAGTGCCCTCAGATAATCTGCTTTTGGAAAAAAGTTTTGGACTTTGAATGGTCAGATTACAGGTAAGGAGGTGCCTCTCAACCCTAAATTATGTATTCTGAATATTTGTCCATATACTTTTGTAACCTCACACATTGTCTTTTTTTTTTTTTTGTGCCTTTATTAGGACAGGACAGCTGAAGAGTGGACAGGAAACAGGGGAGAGAGAGAGGGGGAATGACATGCAGCAAAGGGCCACAGGTGGAATCGAACCCAGGTCCGCTGCGGAGAGGACATAGCCTCTGTATATGGGGCGCCTGCTCTACCGCCTGAGCCACCGGGCGCCCCAGCCTCACACATTGTAAGGCGTCCACTTAAAGTTTGCCTTTTAGAGGCTAGAAAGTGCATTACCTGCTCACTAATAACTCAGCGGTTGAAAGGAATCAGTTTTTACCTTGCTCTCGACAGAGTAACTATTTCACCAGAAAAAACTCAAAATTGACAAGTTATGAAGACTTGAAATGTTTTTTGTAACTTCCTGGAACATACTGACATACAAAATGATGGCCCGAATGATGAACCAAATTGACTGCTAATAGGACCCTGTTTTCCTGTTCACTTTCTTTTTCCTTTTTCATTTGTACATTTTTGTTTCCTCTCATATTATTATTTCTTTACATGTGCACATATGTATGCTGTTGCCAGTGTTGATGTTAGTCCAATAAGGTTCATTATGTCCCCGTTGATAACTCAATGTACAGAGTTCTTTTTGACAGACAAACAGGTATTTTACCTTGACATGTTTCGACAGATGCTGCAGTCTTCTTCAGTAGGGTCACCTGATGTTGCTGTGACATGTCTTATCAGCTGTTTCACGTAGATGTGGCCAACCTGGCAGACTTGTCAAACTTGACGGGTCGACCACACCTCCCGCTGTCAAATGGTCTTTGGAGGAGAGCATCCCAGGTGTGTAAGAGCATAAATGCCCCCTCGTCCCATTTTGTTGTCCTTTGGGCCTGTTTCCTGATTTCAAAAGCCGCCTTGATCCAACTATTGTTCTAAATGTTCTCCGATCCCATTTTTTTTGGCCTTTTCCCAGTCCATAACATGATTGTTACTTTTGCAGTAGTCTGATATGGCTGACTCTAGGTTTTCCTGTTCTGCTTTTTCTTTTGTTGTCCATGTGAGCAGTCCTAATGTTCCTTTTTCCTTGTACTAAACGCTCTCCCTGTTTCTCCGATATATATTACTGAATGACAAGCAGGGTATTTCATATATCACGTTGCATTTTTTGTTCCTACGTGAAACAGCTGATAAGACATGTTATGTTGTTTGTGTATGCTGGTTGCAATGTTATGCATCATGCATCATTGTTCATACTAGTTCTTTTACCTTTTTTGTAAAAAGGCAATAAAGAAATGTTTTGAATAAATAAAAACTGCACTCTGATTTTGGCTCTTTTCAGGTTTGATTAAGTCAAAATCAGGAATATTGCAGACATTTTTAAACATTCGTTATGAACTCAAAAACCATTAAAGGGTTGTCAAACAACCTGAACATCACGAGGGCCATTCAAAAGTATATACTGTGCCTGCTGTGCAAAGAAACCTGCCAGACACAATGCGAAACCATTCATACTGTATTTATGAAATTATGCAACATATTCACCAAGTTAATAACAGAGCAGAATTCACCACTTTACTAAGGCTTCACTCACACATGTAAACCAAGGAACAAGAATGGAGTTTGTGAAACCTGGAGGTTAAAATATGTTCACATGTACGAGAACTTTTTTCTTTTTGGTTATTTAAATCAAGTTTGAGCAGTTTTCTTTCATTTCTTGAACTCTTAGGAGTAACGTTAGCCGGAAAACCTGTAAACAATATTGGCGCCCAATCATCATGTAAGTAGGCTACTTGTCAGCAACTAGGTGCCAATTTACACATTCAGCAGACACCGAGCAACATCAGCATTCAGACCATTCTTTACCCCTTTTTTTAGCTCTATGTTGGTCTCTAAGTTCAATATGTTCACTTGCATGAGGTTTATTGTTAACTGTTGTGATTACAGCTTGTTTCGCTGCACCCCATGTGGCCTAAAATCAGTTAATGTAGCATTAGGAAACATCTGCTAGGGACAACAGATGAAAATTAGCCAAAGGCTACAATCTGGCTTGTTTACATTGCCGTATTGTACACAGTTATGTTCATTAACTTGCACTGTCCCTCCCAAATAAAATAAATTGAAATTGAAATTACTTGTAGTTCTTTGCTTCTGGGTTGATATTGGTAGAGTGAATAAGTTCACCAGTGTGTTAATTTCTTCACATTAAAAATGCTGTCATACACAGAACACATACCAACTTTTGGTTGCTAAGCATTTCAATAAAAAATGAGTCAAATTCTTTTTAATATTACTTTTTTATTCTTTTACAACAACTGCTGAGAATAGTTATTTGAATATTTAATAAAAAACTCTGCTTGAGTTTGCACATCAGACAAGATACTGAATGAATTCTGAGGTCACACTGACATGGCTGCTAACTTTTTCGCTCTGCGAGCTGTTCCAGACTTCCTCTTAGCTTTAGCCTTGAAGACGGTTGGATGCCAAACATTTTTTCCTCCACTCTCAGCATTGGATCGATGCCTGGAGGAGCAAACACAGACAGAGACAAAGACACAGAAGAACAAGTTAAGACATGCAAATACTGGATCTTATTGTTGCAGTGACAGAGTAAAAAGATTTAACCCATCCCAGGGACCATTCCATGAACTCACCTGCTGAGTCTGTGTGTGTCTTTCAGAGGGCAGGCTTTACGTTTGTGCTCCAGGCTGCCACAAATGAAGCAGCCCTCTTTTCCTTGAGCTCGCCCACATGGGTGGTCCGGGAGGGCACAGAGGCCACAGGACTGGCAGTGTCTCCATGCTTAAAGGAGAAAAAAATGAAATCAGTAAACACACTAACACAACGGAAAAGGTGAAGAAGTGATGTGAGGACTTTTGTTGTTTCTTGACATGTCGTAACACATATGAAAGCACATCTTAATACTGAATCTCGTGATAAGGGAAACATTTACGTACATGGCTTCACACATTTCTTGCATGCTGAGCAGTGCCTCCACTCTCGGCCATCCTGGAGACAACACAGCCAGAAAACAGAAGTTGTAACTTGAAGATGTATTTGAGTTAGCAAAATATTATGTGTAGTTGTCGTTTTATACCTTAGATGGGCAGACATTGCATTTAACACAGTGCTTGTTGAGGGACCAGATGAATCTCTGACATACAGAGCAGAATCTAACAAGCAAGAGAGACAAAACACAACCTTTTAACACAAATACAATATGTTGGTTTTAACAGCAGGGTCCTACAGACAGATATTGAACTATGGTACTTTCTGACATTATATAATTTTAGCAAAAATACAGCACGTTGATTAAATTAAATTCACACATTTCCTGATGTGAAGCTAAGAAAAAATGACAGCAGAGGAGAAACCTTATTTGCACTTATGTGAAACTGAAGGCAGACTGATGGGTTTCACAATTTTTTAAATGTGTTTATTTAATTTCCCTGTTACCTGATTACATTTAACAATGTGTTTATTTGCACTAGCATATACAGTACATTTAATGTTAAAAAAAAACATTTTCTTTTTTCTGTGCTTTATTTAAGGTTTTTCACCTTACTTATGGCTTTCTTGTAGCTCATGACCAATGGCTAAACTGAACTTCATTTGCAAAATAAAAAGAAATAAATAAAAAGGACAGCTGCTTGGTCATTGAGTGAAATCCAGTTAGACCTCTGGGTAGAAGCCTCCATCTCTTTCAAGTGGGGAAATGCACATGGTTTATCAATAACTTGACAAGTTTCCTCACGCTACACCAAGATTTCACAATGTGGTATTTGGGAAGTTTGGTTTCTCTTGTTTAATGAGCAAGAAAACAACCAAAAAACAAAAACAGGAAACAAAATTGGGAATACGGTATCAAAACATTATCATTTTTGGTACTGCA
Source organism: Naso vlamingii (assembly GCA_029822935.1). NCBI lineage: Eukaryota > Metazoa > Chordata > Actinopteri > Acanthuriformes > Acanthuridae > Naso > Naso vlamingii. The sequence goes on from JAPQLA010000016.1 coordinate 2,338,604, forward strand.
ATTAAAACTAGTTATACTGTACTGAAAACAACCATGGAACATTTCCAGTGATACCACGGTCAAATTTTTTAATAATGTCACAAGTTTGACCAAGAAAAGTAGCGACTGTAGTACTTTACAGTCCGAAATAAACCTGTCAGTGCTCTCTAGTGAAGACTTGTGATTAGGTCATCAGCTGATGTGTCCAGCAGGCTTAACATCAGAGCTGACAGAGTAAGTGTGTTGATACCTGTAGCCCTCCTCTTTGGGCAGGATGACATCTTTTGGGGAAATATTAGTGAAGAGTCTGACAGGAGACTGCTTTCTGCCTGTCTTTCCATGTTTATACAGAGGATGGTTGTCGTAGTCCACCTGGATGGATACAATACAAACCAAATATTTCCCTAATTGTTTGTCATTAACAAGAAGAAAATGTAGTCTATGAAGTGAATTGAAGTGAACTGTATATTGTTATTGTATACTGCTGTTTATCTGTCGTTCTGTTTTGGAACCAGCTGTGTAAACTGCTGTACTGAAAATGAATTCCACCAACCTGGCTGTGTGGTCATTAAAGAATCTAAATATGAATCTGGAAAGTTAAAGTTAAGGTAGGCAGTTTCTTTCTGGTGTCATTGGGAAAAATTATTTAGTAACCTTTCAACATATTGTAAATCAGCTGGTCTGAAAGAACACTAGACTTCTGCACCTCTCCTTGGCTCTCTCTGTATTGAGGATTTAGGAACAGACGGGACTTTGGGCTGTCATTTCAGAGAGAGTGTGTTCTTACTGGCTGCTCTACGCTGTGATTCTTAGTGACAGATGACGATGTTGCAAGCCGATTGGCTGTTGACACAAGTTACATGCCTTCTACTCTAAAACTGGCCTCTGGTGACAATAGCGCCTGTAGGCAACTCAGTCAGCAGGCTTGAATCAAGCTGAGATGGACCAATTCACACCACTGCATCTTTGCCTACAACCATTTCGTCTCGTGAATCTTTGGTGCAAACAGGCCTTAGAAGAGAGAGTAACAGAAAACAAAATAAAAAACCAGCCAGGGCAAAAATGGGATTTTTTGGTGTGCTGAATTCCTTTTGGTGTGCTGAATTCCTTTTTCCTTGTTTCTGCTTCCTCACGAGTCTCATGCTACAGCAAGCTTGATTTTCAGATGTTGCCTACCCCAGCTTTAAACTGCTATAACAACAGTGAAATGGGGAAAAAGACTTGGATCAGAGTAATGGGAATCAGGAGGTTTTATCTTTTCCTGCAATCACGTTTGTCTTGAACTTGACATCATCATCATTTTGTTTTCTGAGTAAATCTTGCTAACTAATAATAATGTATATGTATATATATGTAAATGTTAAATAAAATTATTAATCTTGCTTGCGTCATTGTTTTTGTCTGAGTGAATTAGATTCCACCACCATACTCAAAGTAGATATTTTGAATTGTCATAGTGGGAAAAGCTCAGGCGCTTATCACTAACTATTGCTGGCCTTACACAAACGACACTTCAAGCAAATTCAAAGTCACAGCCATTTTCCACAGTTGGAATCATAATAGTTTTGCTAGAGTTGTGGCGTGCTCCTGTGATCTCGGTCGTTTGGTGTAAGGTGGTCATAAAACTCCATCCAGACTCTTTTAAGGCAGTCTTTTTCTTGTCTTGTTGTTACAATATAATCAGACATGTTTAATATTAGTTTTGTCTTATGCAAATTGTGCTGTTCAATGAACTCTGTTAACAATCAATAGGTGCACTCTCACCAGCTTCAAGCTTTGTGAAACTAGTAGACCCTCAAACGTGGATCTGGTAGTCAGCCAGACTTCTACGGAGGTTTCTGAGGCTCCCTACCCAAGAGAGAGTGCCTGTTTTCGGCCTTACTTTCCTTTCCAGGCCCTCTCTCTTCTCCAGAGCTTTGGACTTTGTCATTTTTTCAGCTAATGCTCTCAAAAGAAATCTAGTTGTAACTTTGCAAACGCTGACCCAGCAACATCTCCCTTGAGTGCAAAATCTTTGTGACTAAAATCTTTGTGACTTGCTGACACATTGTGTCAGAGGGTGTCAGGCATTTGTCCTTTAAGTCTTTTTAAAGTTTTATCAAAGTCTTTTAGTGTATGGAAGGCATGAAAATGTACTACAAGGTCCTAAAACACAGGTGCTGTGCATTTGCTCAGTTGTTATCTAAAGTTGTGTTAATCAATATAATTCTAATATTATGTATTAATTAGCTAAAAGTGATGCACTGCTGGTGTACCTGGTAGTCCAACATTGTAAATGAGGGAAAACACTCCAGGATGCGGAGCTCAAAGAAGTATGGAAAGATCCACATTATAGGCATTTCGGCAGTACCGCTGGCTGCACACACACAAAAATGGATGTTAGTTTTTAACATTGGATTGGTTATTAATTAAAAATTAAGTAGCAAATCACTCAAATACATTATGTTGTCCTTTGATATTATTTGTTGGTCTGATCTACAATGGTAATAATTTTTATATGAATAATGAATCAAATTTCTACGTGTACTGTGAAAGGGTGTCACTTGTACTGACAGAACTATTACTCTTCTCTGCAATTTTCCTCCTTTCTATAGAACATTTTGGCCATGTTTCATTCAACACCCTTATTGTCATTACTCATCAATGTGGTCTCAAGAAGCAGCATGCAGCTGTCACTGTCTATTAATTTGCACACAGCACAAAGGAAAGAGATTTAATTTCCCCCTTATCAGCTTCAATGATTTTTTCAAATAAATGCTTATTCTGAATTTGATGCCAGCAACAAGTTTCCAACAAGTTTTGACAGGGGCAACAAAAGAGGCAAGTTGTGCCATGTACAACAACACCTGTTTGGAACATTCTACAAGTAAAGAGGTTCATTGGTAACAGGTGACAGTATCATGATTAGGTATGAAAGAGGCATCCTCAAAAGGCTCAGTGATTCCACCTTGTGAAACACGATTGTATACAGGATGTTCCTAAATGAGCTCAGAAACAATTTGTAAAACTGTTGACACTACACGCAGTTCACTGGCAAATAACTGCATTTGGATTTTATTTATGTTTTGCACAGCATCCTAAAAGTTTGGCAATCAGGGCTGAATATTTATCTGGTAGACACAAACAACTCAAAATGAATGCTGATGCTACTCCGTGGCTGCTGTGTGTGTGAATAGGCAACCGTTTCTGACACATTATTAAAATATTGCATTTATACCAATAAATATATTTTGTTTTTACAGCCTGTTAGGTTAAAGTTAGTCCCCTATTGGCCAAAAATCAATTCATTATACTTAAAATAGTAAAAAGTGACCAACAAAGTCAGAAACACATTAAAATGTAATGTTTCTAACATAGTTCTTTTTCTTACTTTACTTCGTGTATACATATGATACATACACTTAACTATGTGTATTGTGTACTGCTACTTTTTTCAAACTGCCTTACTGCAAAAAGAATTTCCTGTGGTGGAACAACAAAGATCAGAATAAACATACCAGTGAACTGAACTGTGAAATGTAAAAAATGTCAACAGTTAAAACCCTGAAAATCCACAGTGACACTGACCAGAACTCTGCAGCTTCCTCCATGTCTGTGAGATAAGGGAGAAGCTTTTAGCCAGGGGCTTAACAAGGCCACCGAACGGAGGGTCAGCCACCATCACCACCTTCTCCTCATCAGACTCTGTGAGAAAAGCCTGCAGAACGGCACCGGAAGCCTGGCAAGAGACACAGCTTTATTATACTGACCTGGAAATCAGACACATTAAACACAAGACACATAAACACAACTCTTACCTCCCCATCAAACAAGTAATGGTTGAACATGTTGTAGTGACAAAATTCCTCCCGATTGTAAAACTGAGCATATCTGAAACATAATTATGATAATAAGCATTAAAGATGCAACATTCAGACAAATTTTAAATGCAACAGATTTTCTTAGATTCTGTTCCCTTTTTCGAACAACAATGGGTTAAAAACAAGAACAATTTTGTTGAGATATCTACTGTACATAAAACACAAAGTTGGCAAACACACTGTGGACCCTGAGGTGTGTATCCTGGTAACGATAAGGTGCCTGGGTGTGTGATGCAGGCTGAAGCTTGTAACACAGTAACACACCTTCTCTACACGTCCCTGCACATTCTTTGCACCAACGAACAGCGGAGACAGCGCACTGAGACCTCCGGTGAGAACTGCTCAAAAGCCTGATTTTATAAAGCTAAATTATAATGCTAGAAGAAGATCTATTTGTCTGCATTGAATATTTATGATCAATAGACTGCTGTGACACTGAGTAGAGGTCTCAAGGTTGATTTCACAGGAAACAGGGAACTGTCCAAAAAAAACAACAAAAACTAAGGGTATTAACAGCTATATACAGTGTATGCTGAATTTGGTTCTGAACATACAAAGAGCAGTGAGAATGGCTTTGTTTTTTAAGGTCTGGTTTAAGCCAAGGTGCAGAGAAAATAAGACCATGTCCGGAAAAAGGGTTTTCACGTAACGCTTGACATGGACAGACAGGTTTTCACAGTGTTTTCAAGAACTTGAAGAACTGGTTGCTCTCCAGCTAAAGTAAACATAAAGAAAAACGCTTTGGAAAGCGCAAAGACAGAAAAACTCACAGAGCTTTAACATATGTTTGGTTACTCTGTTCAGTCCTCAGAAATGGCAGAAAAAGAGTTATCTGTTAATAATGGACAGTCAACAGTGGCTCAGTCAGCAGAGAGCGGTCTTGAAGCACCCTCTACAGGCACCCACAGTGTACTGCAGGACAGAGTGAGCTTCACACCACTGGACTTCAACAGTGACCGGGTGGTTCAGCCCTTCCCACGTTCTCCAAAGCTGCAGAGGAAGACAGCAAATGCTGGACAGCCCTCTCAGGTATGAGTGAGATGAGCCACGCAGATGGGGATATTTCCATAAGTTAGTGATGTGATGATTTCACATACCAATTCAGCTATGTGGAGGTCAAAGGACTTGTTGCTCCAAGTGTTTCATGAAGACAGTCAGGATTAAGAAGTTCACATTGTCTTAAACCAGAGTACTTACTAGTGAATACGTTCAACCCTGTTGATATATTTTAAAATAATACAATCGGCGAGAAGCCTGCTGAACAGTGTACATCTGTGTGAAAAAGTCAGCGTCTTTTTTTTTTTTTTTTTTAAAGAGATTACAAAAATGTACACTGCAAAAACTGTCCACTGTAAACATGAAAAGGTTTGGGGGTTTTTTGTGTGTGTGTTTTGTTTTGTTTTGTTTTGTTTTGTTTTTTTACACACATGCACATCCCTAACTGCAGCAGAGCCTCTGCGTTCAGTTTTGGTTGAAAAGGGAAAGAGTAGAAGTGGTTCTAGTGTTTTTCCAGTAAGTTGTTTTTGTTCAGTTTTTGGTACTACTTCAAAAAAAAACCTAAAAAATATTGTCATTGATGGTACAGTAAGTTTCCCCCTCCACTACTTTAGAGAATTAAAAAGATAGGTGTGTTTTACAGCGAGGTTGTACTGCCTGACTTGAAAAATAAATAAATAAATAAACAAATAAAATAAAATTTTAAAAAATCTAAGGGAAACACTGAAAATGGTTAAAGGACAATTTAAGGTAAGTTTTCAAAGAAAATGTTTGATAACAAAAAAACAGTTACAAAACTAATCAATCTTTTCAGTGGACTGAGATGACAGCTGTATTAGTGGATAAAATATTCTCTACTTCACACTGTGCACACTAGTGATGTCATCAAAGATTAAAATAATCTATTTTAATATATAAAAACAGTTAAATGGCTGTAACTCTGCAGGAGCAGTTATCCAGACGTATGGAGGAGCTGCAGGCTGAGAGATCCAAAACTGAGGCTCACATCCAGTCCCTCAAGAAACGCAAGGCAGACCTCTCTGTAAGTATGAGGCTAGAAGCTCTCAAAACAAAAAAATATATACAAAATCCTTTGTGTGGATTCGACATTCTTCCCTCTTTTCTCGTTTCTCCCTGAAGAGGAGCACAGATGTGATGAAGCAGCAGGTTCGAGAACGCTTTGAGAGCATGCGGTTAGCCCTGAAGCAAGATGAACAGGCCGTCCTGGACTCTCTGGAGCTGGACCTGAGACGGACCAGGACCAGACTAGACCAGGTTCTACAGAATTGGAAACAACATCAGGACCAGGTCATTAAGAACATGAGCAGCATCCAAACAGCACTGAGCAAGACCCCAAAGGACGAGGAAGGCGGAAAGGTTTGATTTAAGAGCTGCATGCGTGCATTATTTGAAAATATTGTAAATATAGGGATTTCCTTCATATTGTACCAAGTGTTTCTGTTTGTCTCTTCTCTAAAGGGCCAGTCTGAGAGTGTGAGGTAAAACGCTACATCTTCACATTAATCCTTTTCAGCTCCATCTCTTGTACAACTCTACTTCAAACATCTCTGTCTCATTATTGTCTCTGTCATCCCTCTTATAGTCCTAAGAAGCCGGACACCTCTGAGCAGGAAATCAGACTAAATGAAGAAAGATTTGAAAGGCTCTTGAAAACATTATCCTCCATCTCCAAACAGCTGAGAACTCAGCTGCAGAGGAAGACTCTACTTTTAGGTATGTTATTATTTCTACACTAATTCAGTCCCTTATACCAGTTAACTAATTTGGGGCAGCAGGATGTTGTGGTGCTAACTGCCCTGAAGAGAGCTCAAGCTTTATACATACTCTATTCAGTAGGTGTAAAAACCAAATGGAAATGTCTGCATATAAATGCCTGAAAAATCAAAGTACAAGGCAAATACAAAAAGTTATAGTTACTCTGATGCATGGCCTTAAGTCAAATGGCATCAACAAATTTATGGATTTTTTGTTTGTTTTCAGATTCATCACCTGTAGTGATTGACAGGCAGACTTGTCATAGCCAGATCACAGTGACCTCAGAGGGGAGGGGCATTTCCTTCTCAGATTTTGCGCCTTCAGCTTTGGAGCATCCTCTTCAGTTTGATAAGGTGTGCTGCGCTCTGGGCTGTTTTCCTGTCAAAGCCGCTCAAAGTTACTGGGAGGTCGATGTCCAATGCTGCACAGCCTGGGCAGTGGGCATGGCATATGCCAGCCTAGAGAGGAAGGGCCGGGACAAGGGCACCAAACTGGGCCGAAACAGGAACTCATGGTGCGTGGAGCTTCGTAACGGTCGTCTTTCTGCTTGGCACAATGACCGGCACGTAGCTTGCCAGGGCATCGGGCAAACCCGGCTGGGTAAGGTCGGAGTTTGGGTGAATTATGACAAGGGCCAGCTGATGTTTTACAATGCAGATGACATGACTGTCCTGCAGAGGTTCTCTGCAGCCATGACGCCAGTGTTTGACAGGGCTTATCACCAGTTCACTGAACCCCTGTACCCTGCCATACGGTTCCTGAGACCACAAGAGAACCAGATGTGGCCAAACCATATGGAGCTCTGTCATCTCAACGCTCCATGACACTGCAGTCATGCTAAAGAGACAGTTACGTGGTGTCTGAAAGTGTTGCTAAAAATGATGTGTGGAATCTTGTCTGTCTGCATAATGTACCATTAAATCATGGCAGCTGTTAAGTAGAATATATCATGTAGAGAGAACACAAACTTACCTGAAGTCAATGTCCAGCAGCAAACTCTTCATTGGCTCATGTTTCTGCTCCAGGTTTCGCAACTTGATCAGCTCCTGGAGTCTGGCACAAATGGCAAGAATCTTTGTTGACTAAAAGTTTCATAAAAATGAATATAACAGTGTTTAAAACAAAAGTTATTTTATATTTAAACATTTTGCAACAATTAGCAGCTGCTGAAGCTTCTGGCAATATCCTAACTTCAGCATTTTATTACAATAATCTAAAAAAATACTGAACATTAAAACTGTCCTCTAACAGCCAAAAGTAATTCTTAGAAACCTTTTTTTCTACACATTTTCATGGGTTGCTTTAGCAATTGTAGTTCAAAAAAGTTTATCCAGGCCAAGAAATTAAACATTCATACTGTTGCTTTTTAGTTCTTGTCCCTTATATGTTCCATCCACCTTTTATAAATGCAGCATTTCCCACTAAGTCAAACAGACTATACAGTTATGGGACTGCTGGTTAACCGATACAGGTTTTCAGTAGGATTGGGTACTGGCAAGGACTTCACGATACGATACGCATCACGATACGTGTCAAAATAAGAATATATAATAATACAGTGCAATACAATGCATATAATGATATACTGTGATATTCCACATAGTTCACTGAAAATGTAAAAACAGAGCTGGAGTACAAGTTGCTATGTATGATCTCTGTGGTCTTAATACATCACATTATATTGATAATTCAGTGGATAAGTTAAAACAATTTAATTCAAAAGCTCCTTTCCAATTTGTTTGAATGGTGTTAGCAAATTACGAAATGCACTGATGTAGCTGCCATAAGATCAAAATGAAAAATGAAATTTATGTGCACTCTTGCACTTTAACTCAACACACTGAAACAGCAGACACACTAAAATTGAAAACATGAAAAGAAAGTGCATACGGGTTCTTTTGTGTCGCTGAACTCATGTAGTGCCATCATAAATTGCACAACTATTCTGTGTCCATGAACACGGGGTGGGTATTGGACAGGATTTCAGGATACAATACGCATCATATATATCACACATACAGTTTATCACGAAACTAATATTGCCACATATTGCTGTATCAATTTTTTTTAAAGAAATGTCAAAAATAATTCCATTATTCCATCTATGCTACAATCTAAATTACATACTTATTTCAGTCAGTTACATGTTGTTTTAGATGGAATTATTCATTCATGAGAAAGAACCATAAAAGTGCTGTGTTGTAGTTTTCAGAATTTGATAGGTATCTAAGGGTGAGCAGGTTGCAATATGTAAGAAGCAACGTCATTGAACCACATTATTCTATACATACTATACTTTGTTAGCCAACAACAGTTTTAGATTGGATTTGCTGTCATGTAGGATGAGATAAATGTGTGTGTGTGTGTGTGTGTGTGTGGACAGCTTACTTGTCTCTGCATTTCTGCAGTGCTTCGTCAGCTAAGAGCTT
>JAPQLA010000016.1:2347743-2363052 GCA_029822935.1 Naso vlamingii
CTTTGGAATGTTCTGGACGCAATACTACTGACACATACACACACACAAAGGATGGTGACTAAGGAAATTTAGGCAAACATTAACAGCAGGTTGCATAAGTGTTAATGTTGATTATCTTTATCTTTTAAATAGGAAATTGCTCACTTGATTGTCACTATTATCAGCACACCCAAGCTAGTGTTTGAGCTTCACTGACAGTTTGACAGCAGCCTAAAGGGCTACTTTGAAGTAGAAAGTAGTTCTTTTACAACCAGTCTTATACAAATTATGCAGGTTAAATGGGGTATTGGTTCTGGAAAAACAAGTTGCTTTGAGGTTTTAAAATATGTATTCTCTGTATTTAAAAGATTTCTATTTCAAAGACATACAGAGAAAAGAAACTGCAAAGTGAGGAGAGAGAAGAATATGACATCTATCAGAGGGTACCTAGAATCCTACTGATTCAGAGCATGTGTGTATTCTAAAACACACCTTCCACAAATTAATAAGATTATTCATGGCTGGATATTTATTTATTTGTTTATTTACTGATTGACTAATTGATTGATTTACAAGTAGGGACAGTAACTATTAAAGAACATTGACATGTAATTTCCGTTTTGTAGTCTCTTAGCAGGTTGATGTAACAATGTAAAACAGAGAATTAGCAACAAAAACAAAAACAAAATACATACAATATTCAAACACTCAGTTAGTGAAACAAACCAAAAAAATTTTTTTTAAATTAACAGTACATTTAGTGAGGTACAGTATCAGATGTTGCACATGACAAAAGACCATGGAGGTTAAAGTGGTATGAATGGTGCTAAAAGAGAAGATCCTCTGATACCGTTGGTCCACATCGATTAAAAAAAAACACTCCACTATCTACAAAAATCCAACTCAAACATCCCCCTCACCTGGGTGTGCCGAGACACAGCACCTTTCTGTATCCCAGACCAGCCAGGGTGTCCAGCAGAAAGTGGGAGCTACGGTCAGTGAACAGGTACTGGGCATTGCTCTTCTTGTTGTCCAGAGGACACAGCAGCTCACTGGGCCTCCTCAGCTGAGCTGCAGTGACAGCCGTGGTTCTGTGAGAGGAGTGAGCCTCATGCTCTCCTGGCAGGAGCAGAATCTGACAATCCTGACAGAACTTTTTCTCCTCCAGCGGGAGGGCAGCAAACTTTCTGAACCTGAGAGAAAAAAGTGTAGAATCACACAGTAACTTTTTGTGTGGCCGTTCTGAACTTGCTCATGCCAATTCAAAATTACAAATATTAAATTCTATGATATATAGCATACATCTTGGATCAATGCAGTTAGGATGAGGCCATGACTGGCTGCAGTGGACTTCCTGAAATCGAAAAAAATTGTCGCACACTCTGGCTTCATGTCGCATTATTTTTTAAGATGATGTTTCCAGCCCTCAGCCCTTCTTCAAGAGCGTTACATACTGAGGTGCAGGCACAGGTCTTATGTAGGTCACAGCTCTCCTGACACATGTGCAGGTGATCAGGTAATCAGAGTTGGAGCATCAATCAACAAGCAAGCCTTCTGTGGTGAAACTTGAACTTGTAGCGGACTTCCTACCTGTTACAGTACTCCTGCTGAGTGAACAGAGGTCTCTTTGACTTGTTCTCTGCTTCTCTTGCCAAGAGTCTGGCCTCCGACACCTTCAAAGCAAGCGAGTTCAGTGGATCAATCAGGTATCTGACGTGTAATGAGTGAGAATAAGAATTCCAGTGAGCCTACCTTTTCATCTTCCCACTGGAAAAACTTGCATTCTTTCCTGTCTCTACAGGCTGAGCAGGCATAAAACCTTCTGCCTGTTTCACCTCCTTTGCGAGCTTTCTCAAATAGCAAGGTTGGACCTAGCAAATGCATGTGACAACGTTATCCGTTAGCTTCGTTGCCAAAAAATAGCAGCAGAGCTCTAAATGCTTACACAAACAGTCACCATGTAGCGACACTGGAGCCATGTACACTTACCGTGCGGACAACATGGAGCTGTTTTATCGTCGTCGGGAAGAATAACCTCTATTCCAAAACTGTCGTCGTTAACTTCTGTCATTTCCATATCCATTAGGTTTCCCAGTTAATGAAATTTAAGTTATGCTTATTAACACGAGGGTTCAGTCTAAAAAGTAGGAGCCATGCTTTTTTGTGGTCGCGGAAATTTGACGTCACGATGTAACGTGAGCCAGTATCTGCTTAGCATTTATTATTCTGATATTTAAAATATAATGTTTTGTTCAAAGTGTCATTTGAATGACTTTTTCTGACTGAAGTACATCGATGCACAGAATTTTAAAAATAGAGAGAGCACGTTGTTTTGCGAGGCCACTACATAATACAACAAATAGGCTAATAATGCTGAGCAAATGTGAGATGCAGTTAAAAGCTCCTGAAAAAGATAGCAGGCTAAGTATAGGCCTTCAGTATTTTTATTTTATTTTACCAAATTCCTATTTTATTCGTTTACCTTTTTAAAAGTGGCCTCCTTTATTCTATAAGCCTTATTCTACAGTTACAGCTCGTTCATCCTATTCCCACCTATACATTATAGCCTAAATAATCTTAAACAATGTTTTTTTTTAAACAATGCATGCTTTGTGTTGCATTATGTCTGTATGTTTGATGACAAATTACAGTTTAGAAAGAGAGAAAGAAAGAAAAGCAGTGACAAACTTGCTAAAATCCCATCTTATTCCCTAGTGCAGGGACAAACTCAAAATCATAAACTGGGTAAACTTGAAGGATTAATAGTAGGCCTATTTTAGCTGTTCAGTATTACTATATTTGGTTGAAATGTAGACTATTCAAAGAAAGTTTGCAATTTTTCTTTGATCAGGGACATCTTCCTCTGGGCTGTCATCTTCTTCCAGATTATCATCCTCAATTGTTCCCCAGGGTTTTTTTGTTTGTTTGTTTTGCTTTGTTTTTAAATTACTGACCCAGTTAGCCTAATGCAAACAAAATGAGAGCAGTAATGTTCAGCACATTCAGAAGGTGACGGTTACATTAAAACAATGCAAACAAATAAAGGCACTGTACAAAAGTTTAGAAATTAAAATTTCTGTCAGTGCCCGTCAATAGTTTGTTTACACTGAATGATTGTAGTCCAAAATCAGTGGCACGCTGATAATTTACATGACTATTTTCTTTCTGAAAAACGACAGTTCCCGTATTTATCTCAATTAGAGCGCAGTGGCGCTGTCAGCCAGAGGATGCTCTGTTTAGGAAGCAGTCTGGTGGTGCTGAAGCAAAGCAGACACAAAATGTACCATGTTACCTTACATAAGACAGGAAACGTTGGAATTGTTCCTCCATAGTAAAAGCATAAACATTGTGCTATTGATGGGCAATGAAACGAGTCACACGTCAACTTGTTGGGTTTAAAAGACAAAATTGCTTTGAAACCTATTTAGCTCATTGAAGGACACACTAATCTTTAACTGTCTCTGAGTTTTAGACTCCAAATAGATTTCTGTTGTCTTATTCTTGATTTCCGGTTGTTACTTTATAACAGATTTTGCCAAATGGTATGAATTACCTCAAAATTTACTGGATGTTAGGAGGATATAAATGGCTTTTTCCAAATCAGTTTGTTTGATAGTGTATTTAGGATACTGCTTTGCAGATGTGTAGTTGATAATGAGAGTAGTCTGCAGACAAACTGTTATATGGCATAAAGTTTATACACAGTATAATATACACATGCACAGTATGTGTATATTGAACATATGCTGTCAAAATGATTTTGTGAATCTCCAGTTCTAATGCATTTCAGTTTGTTTGGGCAATTTGATTAATTGCTAGCTTGTTGGACAATTATTAAATAATGTACGATATAGGCCTAAACATCATTGCCTGTTGTTTTAAGAATAGCTCTCTAATCAAATAGTTTAAATTATATGATAAATAAATATCACATCAGATTTGATTCTGTAGATGTTCTGGAGCTTTTAATTGTATCGTAAGTCTCCAGCAGATGGAGTTGCCTTTTTGTCATGAAGAAATAGATGTTCAAATTTCTGTTGTGAGGCCCTTGAGTTGAACTGGAGATGACTTGCAACTTTAATTTAGATTATTAATTCCCTTATTATTTCAGTTTATTATTGTGTTTACATTCTACAAACTCTTGAATAAAACTGCACTTAATTAAATTAGCACAAACTCAATGGGATAGGAGGTCAACTTCTTTTTTTTAATCTTATACTTGAAACTCTATGAAACTCATTTTGCACATAGTCTGTGGTGATCGTTTTCTTCCTGCACCAACTGATGTGTCATCATCCTCAACGTTTTTTTTTATAAACTTTTATACTGTTATTTGTATAACGATTTAATAGGTTATAATCTAATGTGCTTTAATTAAACTATACTTAATTGTTTAATAATACCGACTTTAACCCTGCTTATTAACTAAAAACATTAGACGATTGTTTAACAGTAAAACATATGTAAATTACCAACATAAGAGTATTCAAATAAGCTAGCTCAAGAGATTTTTAGTTAATGACTTCAGAACAAAAAAAAATGTTGCAATTGTTCCTGGGTTTCTCGATAATCTTACAGACTTTTATTTTGAAACGTTGCACCGGAAGCAGTTTTATTTCTTCTGTTTCTACTTGATTCTTGTCGCGTTTCTCCACCGTGTGCCCACACCCAACCTGCACTGTCTGCGCTATTGAGAGGCAGCGCAGCCCTGCAGTGTATGCGGGACATTGTTTTCTCACCGTGGCTGTGTCGGGAGATCTCTGCGGGCTCAGCAGCCAGGGACAGCCGGGCTCCTTGCATCACTATAGTCGAAAAATTTCCCTGCATTCACTCGCTGGCTGATTCTACTTGTACGCTCTTGAGGCTGCAGGCATCATTCATGTGCTGTCAATGTGGATAGTGGCTAATTTACTGTGCATCATCTGACTGGAGAAGACGTCTGACTGGTACCATGAGCAGCACTGGTAAGACCGTTTTTTTGTTTTGTTTTTTTGTCTTTTTGTTTTTTTAAATATTGTAGACTGAATGGGCTTTCGTCATGAACTGGGTCTGTTCTTGTAAAAAGCCCAAGAAAAATAGACAATAACATACTTTTAATATTCCTATAGAGCTTCCAGTGGAACTGCGATGATTAGGCTACTGAGTCTGTGTTCGCTTAACCCAATTCACATACTTTTTCAGCTGCTTTAGCATCACAGCAACATTCCCCCGTGTAAAATGTGTTTACTTTGATTTACAAATGCATTCTATCAGAGAAATAGGCTATTATATATTCTGTTATCCCGTAGGCTATAGGCAGCAGCATAAGGATGCACCCGAATATGAGATTCTATAGTTAATATCGAGGTTGTCTGATGAAAACACAGTGTCAGATTCCTCCCCCTTGAAACGATGTCATGTGGGCTAATTAGACAGGATTTAGAAACGCCCACAGTGAGTTTGGTGGCTTTTTTTCATCGTGATGCTCTGCAGTCACTCCTGGTTTAAAAAGGCATGGCTGCTGTCTGCGGGAGGCCTGATTTCTGGTGGGCTGCTGTCACACCTGGCTTTGTCCCTGAGGATGATACCAGGAAATGTAACATGAACCTTGCCAGAACAGCTCTGCAGTGTTTATTTTTATGTATGCGAACGTGGAAAGCTCAAGCCAACATAGAACTAGAGTCCTACCATTTCAAGAGCCCTTGAAGAGAACATATATAGAACTAGTAATCAATCTTGGCTGCTTTTAAGAGATGTCAGATATTCAGATTTATTACAAGAAACAAGTTCATACTGTACCTTCAAGTAAGAATTTAAAGTAGGAAACTCAAAAAGGATTTTCAACCATTTAGTTGTGAAGAACCTAGAGGTTCTAAAGTGGCCTACAGTAGCCTAACCGATTCATGCTTTTAATCCTTAAAAACTCCTAAAGGTGTATTTTCAACACTGCATAAATTTGTGAGACAAATGAATAAACACAGAATCTTTTAATCTGAATTAACAACTTACAGTTGTAACAGTACGGTCATGCTAACTTACTTGCTAACAATCCTCTTTGACATAATGTTGCAAAATATAACATTTATAACATTTAATATATAACATTTAGATCTTTACTAAGCAAACAGGGATTTCTTTTTTCTTTTTTTTTTTTTTGGATGGTAAACTCTTGAAGTATTAAGCATAGGCCAGGACAGCTCTGCAGCACCACCATACTTGAATTAAACCAGTATTTTGATACACACAGTTCTCCTTTAACAAATATTACACCTCCTGGTGACTTAAAACTTGTGGGGGCCATATTGCAACTTTAAGGTAAATTCGAGTTATTTGTGCAGCCCTACCTTATACTATATAGTAGCTTCCACTGTTTGTTTTGTATCATAACCTCAATGGAAAAAGGTAATGCTTGCAATCTTAGTTCATGCCACAAAATTTTTTGATAATGACAAAGTTGTGATCTCATTTCCATCTTCATCAGGAATGTTACCTAGCCACAAGTATGCAGAATGGTAAAAACGCTAAAGCTAATCTAGTGTTTTACTCTTGTGAACACAACACTACTGGAGCACTGGGGGTAACTTTCTAGGACTACAATGTCTGACTTTTTTCTCTTCCTAACATTATGTGAATGCAGTAAAACCTTGACTCTTGTATAGAGTATAAAACTAACCTGAGCCCAGACCAGAGAATCTGATTGCCCACTCCACTGAGTGGACTTGCTTCTCTTGGTCTGGCATTGCCTCCACTTTGAGTGATTTCCAAGGAGGAGGGGGTTAAATTTTTCCTGACCCTTCCTCATTGGTTGTCGTCTTTTCAAAATGAATCAGTGCTAACGGTCATTACGTTACCAAGGGGCATTTCACCGTACAGTGAGAATGAGAGTGGAAAAATATCTGGCTAAGTGAGACAACCAAAAATGTCTCCATAAGCTGTTTAAAAATTACACAGGTGTTGTTACATTGTGTTGTGATCAAGATTATGACCCACCACACATCATGGAAAAAGACAAACATTTTTTGCTTTAAATCACATCACATTATCTCCGTTAGTAGACGCGGGACAGCGGGACCTATGGCGGTACTTCTTACCTGTTGCTGCTGAGGACAGACCGGTACAGACGCTGTCTCCCCCCAGCAGGAGCTGGCACGAAGGAGCATCGGTATAAACAGACGTACTACTACTTTTACTTTTTTCTACTTTTCCACCTGTAAATTTGGCATTTTTTAAAACTCAAATCAAAGACACATTCAATCACATTACTGGTTTTTGGTCCTAACGTGGCTTTTATATTTTGAAATGTCAGATATTTCTTGACAGACAGCTGCATTAGTCACATCTGTGGCTTCCCACCCCTGGCGCTCATTGGATAATCACCTTTTCAGCCAGAGAAACCACAGTTTCACAGCACAATGCCAGACCAACAGAAGCAAGTTCACTCAGTGGAGTTGGCGAAGTCTCTGGTCTGTGCCCAGGCTAGCAAAGAGCCACTGCAAAGGGTGGAAACTAAATTGATGAATATGGTTTATGTCTGGAAAATAATACCAACATATGCTGATGCTATTAGGCTACCTACCTTTATTTTATTAAAATTGAACATGGGTCAATTTATTAGTTGCTTCCCCTATCATTGTTAATGATTAATAGCAATTGTGGGGGTGAACATTTTTTGGCCTCTGAAGGAGGCCATGACAGAAAAAGTTTAAAAGAAACACTGGTTTAGGGTAAAGGTAATCTCCCATCTGGTTTACACATTGAGAAAATTCAAGCATTAGACTTTGCAGTAAATCTAGCATAAACCAAAAATAAGATATTTCTGAGGACAGAGTTGGAGCCCATTAATGAGTCTGTCTCTTCAAAACGGAAAACATGGATGGCCCTTGGTTTTAATGAGAGCCATCGATGCTCTACAGCTTTGCTGGAGTTGTTAATGAGAGTGCTGCAACTCGTCTGGTAGACAAGACTAGTTAAATTCATTAGCAGAACTTAAGCTAAAGAGACAAACAAGGCAAACATTATTTGTCTCAGATGTTCTCTCTCTTCTTCGAGATGCCATTTATTACCTTGACCTTTTAACTTTAAAAGAATGTTGGCTGGAAGTGTGAGAAGACATGAGCAGAAAATTCTTCTCAATTGTCTGCCTGTGCGTGATGACAGCTGGTCTCCCCACATGTTGGGACAAGTTGGTCATTGTAAAGAAATTAGGTTTATATGTGTGTGTTCTTCTACTTGCTATATAGTAGGTGCAAGAACATTTTCTTCTAACAGGGAGAACTTTTTTTCCTAACAGAGAGATACAATTCTTTTTAATGGTTTGGTTAATAATTAGGTTAAGATTTCTGGCAAAGCTTAGGATTAGGCATTTATTGGTGATGGTTAAGGTGGTTAGATGATAGAGAATTCTCTGTGTCAAGAGGGTCCTCACGAAGATAGAGGTAAAAAGTTTTGTGTGTGTGTGTGTGTGTTAGGGATGCCACAATACAGCCATATTGCGGTTCAATATGAACCTTGGTTTTTGGATCACGGCTTCCGTTCAGTTTCCGTATGCATTTTGTGCATAAGGAGGAAAAAAAACTATGTAATTTTTCCAAAATTATTTCTTTACTTGCCTATTAGCTAAAAAAAAATCCATTCAGACACACTCTTGTGTATTGTAAAATGTGAAATAAGTAAGTGTGTCTATTATAAGGCTGTAGCCTGTCAATATTTATTTCATTTTTTGCTGCTCTTTACCTTTTATGCAACATATGCTTCTCTATAATTTCGGCAGTGGGGGGCTGCTGGTTGTTAACAGCAGCACTACACAAGAATTTGGAAGATTTTACATTTGTGGCAAGCTAAGCTAAATGGTTAAACGGCATACAGACAGCTTTCTTTTTAGCTTATTTGTAACAATGAGCTGTTTGCTGCTGGGCTTGCATGCTGCGCTTGTGACTGTCGAGAAATTGTAAGCAGAGATCGTGTCCTCTCAAAAATAAACAGACTGGTCGGTAAAACACAGTAACGCTATTTCACCTTAATAATCAGCGTTTCTCTGATAGAGACACAGTGCATCAAAAGGGAAAAAGAAACAGACTGGTGCTTAAAGAAAAGCCTGGTTCCTCAAACTCTGTTCCTAAACGCCGCTCGTTGAGTGAAATGAGTCAGTGACTGCAGTTGGATGGGAGAAGTTGACACATGGTGCATTCACAGGCTGCTCTGAAGCTCCGACAGAGCCAATTCAGGGAGAAATACATTGAAACTAATTACATAAAACTTTATGCAAAACTAAAATACCGCAATTTCAAAGTGCGTATTGAACCGTGGATGGTGTACTGTCCAGTTCAATATTATATTGAGAATTGTGATATCTCTAGTGTGTGTGCATGTGTCTGTGTGTATGAGTACAGAGAGATATCCAATTGGATTTTCAGTATAGCTGGCTGGCTGACTTGAGTGTAATTTTGGAGACATTTTGGCATCAGCCTGTATAGAAGGAGTGTCTGATGACTGATTTCTCATACAGTAGTTACTCACTTGTAGAGCTTACCTTATAAAAGAATAGAAAAGTTTGTATTGTTGCGATTTATTGTCCAATTACAAGGCCCTGTTTCAAAAAAAAAAAAAGAAAAAAGTTGGACTTATGTAACAGTCTGTTTGCTGATTGAGCATCTTGTTAGGTATTTTGTAGGCTTGGGCTGTATTAACATATTTTGGAATACCAAGGTATTAAAAAATCCCAACGGTATTAATTTAAATACCGTCAATTACATATACACTAACAAGGCTGTTGACTGGCTCTAGACTGCAACCAAATATGCAACGTTTTCTTTGGAATGTCTCTGTTAAATTTTTACCTAGTCGCATTTGTGTGAGTACTTGATCATTTCTATTTTGGTAATACAGAAACAGTGTTAAACACTGCAAAGACAGTTGTCCTTTTTTTCTGCACTTTTTGATCCACTCTCTGTAATTTACTTGCACTGGCAGCTGAGCTGCATCCTACTCCTGGAGTGCGCATAAGCAGCACAAAAGCATGTAGCAGTATCCCCATCTTTTCAGGATTCCATCCCAACCTTGTTCTGATACCGTCTGTTTTTTTTTCCCAAAAAAGGGCCAGATTTAAAACTGCATATAAAGCTAAATATAAAAGGGTTACATTAACCTTAGGTCAAATAAAATTGCTCAGCTTAGAAACTGTGGAAACTGGTACATAGACAGCATGAGGAGAAAACCACTCTTATTGGGCAACCTTTTTCATGACGTTTATCACCAAGGCGCTGATGCAAGTGGTGCTTTGGCCATTGAAGTTGTGCTACAACAAGAAATGCTGGCATACAAGAGCGATGCAGTGCTAGCCACCGACAGCAACTCATTGTTGTGGTGGAAGACTCCATGGTCTAAGTATCCACATCTGGCCCAGTTGGTACAGTGTTACTTTTGCATCCTGGGTACCTCAGTTAGAACAGAAAGGGTTTTCTCCATGGCTGAGATTATAGTAATTAAAAGAAAACGCTCTGCTTTGGATTCTGAAAATGTAGATCACCTTGTGTTTTTGGCCAACAACCTTTAAGACCAGATCTCTTGTTTGAAATGTTGACTGTTAAATAATGTGATTAGGCTTTAACCGGTATGCTTTAATTTATTTTTGTATGACATTTACTTTCATTCGTTTGGATTGTTGCTTTCATGACTAACAGTGACAAAATAGGCCCCCATCTACCTTTGTGTGTTTGAGATATGTTAAAATTGTGAATGAATATGGAATAAAAAGCCCCCCAAAATTTGTGATGGTGTTTTTAATTTGACAGCCCTTGTGTAGACTTTGCAGAAATATTACTAAATTTGTCATCACTCGTATTGTTAAAACATGTAAATTTGCACGTTTCACTTGAACAAAATTGGGCTATGAGCTTGTGGCCCTGTTTGAAGAATGCTTGGAAACAGGGAACACATTCTAAGATTTGGGTGGTGGCAGGGGGTTGTTGTAATTTGAGTGTACTTTAAGTCTAATAATTAATTAGAAATATTGTAGTGATTGTTGATTTTTCTGAATTGCAGTCCGACTATGAGCCAGTGCTAGGCAGGTTATCAATACGGTGATATGAGACTTAATGTAGGCTGAGATTGGAGTTATATCATGATATGTTGTCTCTTCTGGTTTTGTAGGCTGCATTACATTAAAGTGATGCAGTTTTTCGGAGCTTACTCTTCTGTTTGCCTTTACCCACTTTGTCATATGATTCACTTTTTTGATAATTATTTTTCAATATTCTCTGAAAGTACCAAAACTCATCCTTATAAAATGTTGCAATATCAAAATCGAGGTATTTGGTAAAAAATATTGTGATATTTGATTTGTCATATCGGCCAGTCTTTTTAGGAGCTGCTGGTGTAGCTGTAATGTCTAAACAAAAGATGTACGTTTGAAGGATTCTCTGAATTAACATTGATCAAATGATCTAACGTCACTTAGCTATGACACAACTTTGACTTTTGAAAAGGACTGTAAATTGCTTCACTTTCTTGTCCACATCTACAGATTTCCTGAAACGTCCTGATCCTGACAATGTAATGGCATTATCCTCCTATCCTACCAGAATATTGCCTGTCCCTGTGGGATGAATAATCAAATGTGAGGCTTCTAGTTTGGATTATGGTTCACAAGAAAAAAAGATCACACTGTCAGATGTTTAGAGACAGCAGCCTGTTTTACCTGATCCATCCCAACGCCAACAATGCAATGTAATTTGTCCTGGCATGCAACCAATATCTTGCATCACCACGTGACCTTGGCCCACTCTCTTTGAGAAAAGAGTAAAACCTGTATTTACAGGCGTCTCCGTTTGACTGTTTGTAGTTTGTTTACTGCCACCTTTCTGTGACGGTTTTTTAGTCAAACCAAAGGAGTGGTGTACTTGAGTTAAATTAAATCTCTCAGAACAGGCTTGGCATGGACACACCCTGAGAGAAAATTTCAGCAGTATTATTAATCCACAGGCCTGTCAGCAATCTTTCAATTCTAGGAAAATATAATTGCTCTTTAAATAGATCATGGTTTGTGTTGCTGCAAAAAGTTAGATCTACATTGGATGGAACTAATAACTGAGTTAGCATTTAATTTCCAGGTATCTCCATAGCTGAGACATACTGACAGCCCTGAGCCCCATCACCAGAGGGAATAATTATTCAGTGACTAAACAGGGATGGACAGGGTAGCCTGTTAATTCTGATAACTGTCATAGGTTGTACAAGGAGGTTGGATCAGTACTGCTCTGTCTGTTTTCTGCCTGCTTGTGTACAGCTCAACATTATTGTGTGAACCTGCTGACTCTTTGGTGATGTCCTCACGACTTAAGAGGAAGATAGCTTGGATCAATATAACATACATTAAATCTATTTGTTGTGCAGCCATGTGGCGTTGTGCAATTCCCAGTGATGAGGATGAAGAATGTCTGCTCAACACACATCACACTGCTCAATCGCCAGCAGTAACACATTGGTCCTATCAGCTTCATAAAGCACTTATCCACTTCTACAATAGGGAGTGAATGTTTGGCTTGTGGAAATAAATGCTTGGTCTCATTAGTATTTAAGCCCTGTTTCCACTGAGCGGTACAGTTTGGTTTAGTACGTTTTGTACACAATTGCTTGCGTTTCCACCTTCAAAGGGGTACCAAATAGCCGTTCTGTTCCGTACCTATTTTGATCACTCTTTTGTGGAGGTACCAAGCACACTGATCCTGTCCCAAAAGGGTCTCAAGAAGGTGGAGCTACACACACTGCAGTTTGTTGCCTGCAAGCAGGCAAAAAGCTATTTTTTAAGTGTTGTCATAAATTTCACATATTTTTTTGGGCCAGAATGTTACCATGTAGATTCCGCATACAGTATATAGTCAGTTTATCCAAAAAAACGCTTTTTTGTGTATGTGTCACAATGTTTTCAGACTTGGGAGGAGCTGCAGCTTGCGGTGCTTGCTGCTCTACAGACTAAAACACTGTCATGCCAGAGAGAAACTAACATTTTTTAATTATTATTATTATTACGAACCGATGATCTGTGCTGAGATTAATGTTTCTGTTGCATTTTCAAACATGATATACAAAACGATGCTTTGTTGCCATTACATGTTGATTCCTTGCCATAAGTTTTACTTCACTGGTGAAGAAAAAGATCATTTCATTTTCTGTGCCATTTAAATGCATCTTATAAGTGGAATGTTTTCCTTAATGTTTTCAACGCATCAGTTACACAATGCATTAATCAGTCCACCTTCAATCAGTAATGTTAAAAACCACAGACCCAGCCAGAGTTCTAGGTGTAGTCATGAATTCAGATCTGAATTTAAAAAGCCACATTAAGACAATTACAGTAAGTCGGCGAACTAGCACCTTAAAAATATATCAAGGATAAAAAGACTCAGCAGGATTTGGGAAAACTTGTCCATGCATTTATTTTCAGTAGACTCTACTCTATGGTGTTTTCTCCCTAAAAAGTCAGACAGCTGCAGCTGATTCAACATGCTGCTGTTCAACTCCTCACTAACACCAAGAGAGTGGGTCGCATCACTCCAGTTCTTAGGTCTTCTTAGCATTGGCTTCCTGTCTCTCAGAGAATAGATTTCAAAATGCTACTGTTGGTTTATAAAGCACTAAATGGTTTAGGGTCAAAAGACATTACTGGTCTTCTACAAAATAATGAACCGTCCAGACCCCTCAGATCATCTGGGACAAGTTTACTTTGTGTCCCTAGAACTAGAGCTAAACATGGTGAAGCAGCGTTAAGTTTCTGTGCACCAAATATCTGAACAAACTCCTTGAAAACTGCAGGTCTGCTGAAACCCTCAATGCCTTTAACTCAAGACTGAAGACATTTCTGTTTGAGTGTGCCTCCAGGGTGTGTGTGTGCGCTTTACTGTGTGTACTTTTGCTAGTAATGATGACATTTGTGTTTACATGTGTACAGTTTTCTTGACAAAGTGTTTGTAGAGGAAAGAAGATGGGCAAAGAAAGGGGAAATACTGGTGTATCTGCATAAACGTGTTTATCTCTAGTTTACATGACTTCACCCATAGGTTATTGGAGATCTGTTGTGAATGTCAGTGAGGTGGCTCCAGCTGTTGCTGATTCTACCAAACTTCCAGCTAATTTAAAACTATGCAAAGAGGGGAAGCGTGAGCTCAGCATGGACTTCATAGACAGTCTGTTAAAATAATTAACCACACAGCAAGCAAGTTGTCCAATATTTGCATTAAACATTTTTCAAAGGCACCAACACTACAAACACAGCCAAAAGGTCAAGTTCAGTGTCTGGATCAGCTAAAATGATGCCCAGCAGCCAGCTAGCGGCTGGCTGGGGATCAAAGTGGTCGCGCTCTAAGTATGCATAACTAAGCTTTAATGTAATTTAAACAAGTGAGTTATATAAAAATTAGGACTGTCAATTGATTAAAATATTTAATTGTGATTAATTGCATGATTGTCGCTAGTTAATGTGATTAATCACATTTTTTTTTATCTGTTCTACATGCATCTCAAAGTGTTGAAGGTTTGTTGCTTGTGGAGTTGTCCATGTGTCTCCAGTGCAAACTACGCAGCATGGTTTGCCCTTGGCAAGGGGAAGGAGGACTCTCTGCATCAGCTGTAAGCTTGGCCAGCAAGTAGTATTTGAGACTCAATGTACTGCAGTAATAACTCAGTTCACATCGACAGTAAATGCAAATACCTTTGGTCCTGTCAAGCAAACCATCTGGCAGGGCTTTGAAGCTGAACTTGCCATTCAAAATACCCTTTTCTTTATCCATTTCTGCTCAAGGAGGTTTGTTTCTGTTTGCCATTCACAACGTTACTGCTGCATTGCTTCCTGATTTCCCATACTATTGGGAAATCTATGGGGTGGGCTGAGGGTCATAATCATAGAACGTGCAAACATGAATCACCTGTCAAAAAAATTAGCGGCTCTAAAAGGAATTTGTGTTAACTCGTTATTATCACTTTGACAGTCCCAACAAAAATATACTCCCACCACAGTTGTCATGAATAAGAATACTGGCTGTATAGACTAAAATATTTTTTAAATTTATTTTTACTAGGCTGTAAACATGTTTTGTTCTTTCTTGTTGTCAAAGTGAGTCAACATCCACCCAAGATTCAAGATTTTTTAATCCTCATTTTACAACACAAGATTGCAAAATAAAGTAACAGTTGTTCTACTACTGTTCAATAACAGTAGTTCCCATGCTGCTACAAAATCAAAATTATGAGAATGTATAAGGAAAGAATAAATTTATTAGGACTGTCAAACGATTAAAATTTTTAATCGCGATTAATCTCAAAATTTCCTGAGTTAATCGCGATTAACTCAGGATTAAT
>JAPQLA010000016.1:2363152-2399550 GCA_029822935.1 Naso vlamingii
TCTCTGTTTTCCCAAACTACGGAGTGGCCCGAGGTTCAAATGTCACAGCGTTAATCGCGCGTTAAAAAAAATAGTGCTGTTAAAAGCATTTTGCGTTAATGCGTTAATAACACGTTAACTTTGACAGCCTTAAAATTTATCAATCCATGTATTATCTCCAAAATCAGTGATGCTCAGTGAAAGGACACCAATGATGCTCTTGAAAGTTTTAATGACCCACTGCAGAGTCTTCTTGTCCTGGGCAGTGCACAACCCATGCTAGTTTCTGATGTTTGCAGTCAGAAATCCGGCCAGTCATTGTACACATACCTAACAGTGGAGTTCTTTCCATGTCATGGGTTGCAGTCATCAATGTACAGAGTGAAAAGGAGTGTGCTGAGTACACAACCCTGGGGGGCTCTGGTGGAGAGTTTTCTGAAAAGAAAAAGACCCACTATGTGAACTGAGTTAATTACTTTGTTATATTTTGATATTGTGTGTCACAGTTTCTGTAGCCCTTTTAATAATGCTCTTGCTGTTGCAGTGGTGGCCCAGCACTGCTGAATACAATTTGACTAAATTGGTGAGCAGATCCAGGCAGCAGTCAGGCAGACATCACAGCTTGTCTTTCTGGGATAAATATTGACTGGTGCTAAGCCCTTACATTGGGGCTACACACACACACGCACAGAGTAGTAATTAAGCCTACAATGTGGCGTAGACTCGTGACATTTCCCTGCAGCCTGCTGTTTTACATGGGTGTTCGATGAAGACAGACATGGCATGTTGTTTGTCCTGCGTGACTCCATGGACTGAATAGTTTGGTCATATCACAGCTTTTGATTAATGCAGCTGTTATTTTTCAAATAAAGCTTATCCGATGCTTTTATTATTTAATATTTAAGTATGATATACAATACATCTTAGTACAATTTTTTTAAATATATGATAAATGTTAATTAGTGGTGGGGAAAAAATTAGGTGCGTCTCGATTCGGACGTGGACAATTCTTAATCAATTCAAAAATGCCCAATAACTGATAATCTAAATTTTAAGTAACATTAAATAGACTGAAAAAGGCAGAAAAGCAAATAGCAGCTCGCAGCGCACTCGGACAGTTTATGGGTAACGCACAAAAAAACAAGAAAGAAACATGACTGACCACAATATCTGACCGAGTGGATGAAAGCTAGCGTTTGGAAGCACTTTGGCTTCTATAGAGTTGTTGGAAAGTGAACTGGACACGCTATATGTAAGCTCTGTCACACTTAGATGAAATCAAGATGCATCAAAATCTTAGGCCCCTGAGTCATAATCAAATCAAATAGGCAGGTGCCTAGAGATTCCCTCCTCTAATGTTAATATACTGTATGTTAAGCATGGAAAACTTTGCTTAAATTGTACACATCATTATGAGCAACTAACTTTTAATTTTCTTTTTTTTATTTAAGAATACATTGACTCACACTATGGGTATTTGCCTTTCAACAGTCAGACAAGTTTGATATTTATTTGTAGTGTTGAGTATGTTTTTCATTCGCAGACTTTCTCATTCCAAAGATTTGTCATATCCATTGAGTCATACTTTTTTATCCCTACCTGCATACCTCAACTCCAGTTTGCAGCCTGAAGCTTTCTATTAACTGACTCCTGTGCTCGAACTTGATAGTGTGTGACATTCAGGTGTGACAGCAGCCATTAAAGTCAGCAGTGCATTTTACAGGGGGCTCTGCAGTACAATACAAAGAGTTATTTTACAAGCTATAATCAAGCAGCTGAAGCATGTTGATTAAATAACTGCAGCTCTGCAGTTAAATTAGTTGACTGTCCATGTATCTTTACAAGATAAAACAGAAAATGGGTAGGGTTTCCATGCAGACAAATGCAAAGTCATTGGGGTGTGTGAGTGTAGAGTTAGCTGTGTAGTAACTGTAAAGAATGCTTGAGCTATTCTATCATTTCTAAGTGATTTTTGCTGTTTGTGTGAGAGATTTGGTTTTGGTGTCTAAATGGCTCCATCTATGCTTTGCAAATCAATTTTTTGACTCTTCATTAAATTTTCATTCACTAGTTTGATAGTCTTTGTTGGCTGAAACTGTGACAGCACAATTGAAAATATATCATAATGTTATGGTAAAAAATATTTTACTTTCTGATGAAGCGAATTGTCACACTAACAGTCCACAGGCATCCTAGTGGTCCTCAAAAGGCGGTGGTGCATTGAGCCCTGGTGTATAATTTTTTCCATGCTCACTAACTTAGTTGAGTGCTTTATGTTGGCATGTTAATATTTGCAAACCACATCAAAGGATTTCGAAATTCATGGAGACTAATCATCGAAGAATACATTTTTGCAGAAATTTGTGTCGAATCAACAGAAAATTTATACTGATGGAGCTAATGGAAAAATCAGGGGATTTCCAATATCCATGTGAATCCATGAGTCATCTCCTGAGTACCAGGACAGTCATTACTCAATTTTATGGCAGTCCATCAAATAGGTTTTGAGTAGATCAACCAGCCATCTGATTGAACGGTGCTGAGAGGCTTATTTTGCTTCGATCAGTGCTCTGCTAGAACGTCTCTGTGTAGCCGGTTACATGTGGGCATTGGTTCATGTTGCACACAGCGCCTCACGACCCTGCAGCACATCCAAGTCCTGCACCCAAAGTTCTACAGCCACAGTTAGCCAAACACCAACAGTCTGTGGTCAGTTTGGAAGTTTTGCAACGGGACAGTCGAGGAGAAGCACTACGTCAAAGCAGCACTTTCACTTACCGTGTTATATACAATAAAGTGAGTTGTTCAATCCCTTTTGTCTCGTTCATCCATCCACCAGTATCAGCAGCCTCCAGTCATTCAGTGTATCTTATATATTTATTCTCCTGAATCATTCACTCCTTTTTCCACACTACTCAGCTAATTCAAGGAAGCCAGCCATGCTTGACATACTAGCAGACAAAACCCAGACTGGATCCAAAAACTGACTGGACAGGATTTGACTGACTGACTGAGTGAAAACTATTTATTTTCGGCTTCTTTTCTTTTTTGAAGGCTTCTTTTGCTTGAAGTGAATTTAGTATAAAAGAGGAAAAAAAATTGAATTGGCTAAAATTAGTATTGGCAGTTAAGACTTTATATGGAACTGGCGATCGGGATGGCCGAGAAAATTGCAATCAGTGCACCCCTAGTGTTGAGATATTTTATTTGAAACCAAGGTGGTGGATCGACTGACGTTGCCTCCCCAGAATGAACTGTAACTGTTGGGTTTTGACAGACCACACTGGTTCCTGCATGAAAGACAAATGTGTCACATGCCTGTCCACGGCCTAGATGTCCATACCTTTACTTTCTGAGGGAAAGACACTTTTTCTCGCATTGGTATTTGATGTTAGCATTGAACGTAAATGGTATGCTACTGATTTGTCCGCTATGCAATACGAACCAAAGCATCTTAACAGCCTCAGGACATAGACTTACAAAGTCTCTGGAATTCACTCCATTCTTTAAAAAGATTTTCCTTCATTGGGTTTTTTGGTGATGCTGTCTGTTATTTTGGTCCAAAATCTCATATTTGTGTTCCGCTGAATAGATAAGTGGTGGCTGTGAAGACTTTAACATTTGACGCATATTATTCTTCTGTTTATCCAGCAATTTTTGAGCTCGTGTGTCCTATGGAACAACCTGCATCAGTAGTGTTTCTCATCTCATTTATTTAGATCTATTTTAAATTTGTCGTCTGTATGATGTTGTTTACATCTGTCTGTTTCGGTGATGTATGAAATACTTTTTGCAATTTGCTTGAGAACTGACCTAGAAAGAACTGACCTTAAAAATCTTCACACAGAGTTCATGACATACAGCTGTGGGTAATATACACTCATTTTATGCAGAAAAACACATGAACATGTTTTATTTAGCTCAGAGCCTCTAATTTGACAGTATTATAAATAACTAAAATGTTCCCTTTACCAAAAGATCAAATGAAATCTATTCTCAACCCATGCATGACTTTACGAATTTTGCTGACAGCAATCCAAGGACTTAAAGCCAGTTTTTGATCTAACAGATACTAAAGCTTCCTACAATGTTTAACTATATATCTGGAGGTCTACCCTTCAAACATATCATCCGACTGTCCATCCACCCATGTTTAGGTTCCTGTATGGATCCTGGTGATGTTCTTGTCTCTGTTTGCATGATCCTCATGATCCTCATGATCCTCAGCATGATTCCCGTGTGAGCCTTGACCAATGTTTACAAGCCAGGCTACCTATGTCATTCACCCTAGATGGGGTCTGTCTTGTTCTCTCTGTTCTATGTGCTGAGAGGATGCGTATTGGGGTTATCCTGGCTGATCCTTTGGAAAACCAAATGCTGAGCCCCCTCAGCTGACTTTGTATTCATGGTCTTAATCTTTCTGTTACTAGACCATGTGCATCAGCTAGGTTGTTAGAACATGGAGCCACTGGTTAGCCATGAACTTTACCTTCAGGCTCCATTCATTATTCATTAAAGGCCCATAATTACTGAAACACTCAGATGCAACACCTTAATTTTGCTCAACTTGACATTTTGCGCCTGAATCTTTTTTCAAGTTTAAATCCTGGAACTGCTTCCAATTAACAAACGAGGTAAACTTTTCTGTAAATGTCAAAATGTTCATGAACTGGAGCTAACCACAGTATGAGAGGATTAGACATGTGGAGACAATGGTTTGACGTTTAATTTTCTCTCACTCTGAATGCAAGGTCATTTTGTGCTATCGTTGGGCATGTAACATTCCTAGAGAAAAAGTTAATCCTTTTTGTAAAGTTACACTTTAAATTTGGCATTTGAATGTTTGCCTTTGACCAATAGTAAACTTGTCATGCAGTGTTGACCTTGAGAAACCTAAGAGTCGTAATAGGGCTGTATGATTATGGCCAAAATGTTTATCACTATCAATATTAAGAGCATTATTATTTCTAACTATTTTTCATGATTAATTATTCATTTTAGCAAGAAAGTATTTTTGCTAAGCTTCTGTTTTAAATAAACAGAGCACTGCTGTCGTTTCCATGTTGTGCTACATTTATGCTAGTGTACAAACCTTTTCATTAGAATAAATATATCTTAAATAAGCTGTGGGAACATACAATAGCACAGCAGTATGTGGTTTGCAGCCAAGCTTGACTGACTAACAATTACATGTTCATGGCTGGTCAACTGTTAGCTCACTAGCTACTGTAGTTCACCAACAAGTGAAGTGAAGTCAATTTTTGTTATATGTAGCCCAGTATTACAAATCATTAGACTCTCAATTCAGATGAGTAAAAGGTTCCAAATAAAACTCCTTTAATGAGGACCAAATGTTCTGAAGAACAACAGAGGAGACATCAGGACAATCAGCCTGAAAAAATTATTAATCAAATGATGTACAAAACTAATCACTTGTGTAGCTGCTATGCCACCAAGTTTTCGCGGCCACTTTTTTTTTTTCTAAGGACTCTGCTAAAAGACAGAGCAAAGATTAGGAGAAATCCTACTTCGCTGTAGTTAGAACCAAAAGCTTGGTCAACAGTAAACACTTTGTGGTTATGTGAAGCATATCTTTTATCTTTTATAACTCCAAACAACTTTACAAAGCCTCTTCTTCTGCGAGAGAGTGCAGCTGCTGTCTGTTGTTTACCTCTACTATACAACCAAAATGGCGTATCAACGAAAAAAGTCACATAACAGACAAAGACTGATACCAAACTCCCACTGAATACTCCTCAGAGCACCAAAACAAGTGGAATATTAGGATTAGTAGCAACAAGTATTAAACAGTTCTGCAGCTTCCTGTCCCTGTTACCGCTAACCAGAGCCACAAATAAAAGAAATTCAGACGTAGTTTGAACTCTGAAATTATTCTATGAGCACACAAATTCACCTCATTACACTGTCATAATATTTGACTCGCCTTGGGTGCATTGCAGAGTGTTTAGTCGGAGTTTGGTAGTGGTTGTTGTTGAATTCTACTGGAGTGAACTCTCTTTTTCAGGGAGGCCCTGATCGCATTCACACAGTTTCACATTCACACTTGCTGCACAGTACAGTGCCTTGCAAGTATTCACCCCCCTTGAACTTTTCCACATTTTGTAGTGCTACCAACTGGAATTCAAATAGACTTAAGTGGTCTTTTTACCATTTGATCAACACAAAATGCACATTGCTTCGAAGGTGCAAAATACATTTTATTGTGACACAAAAAATAATTAGGACAACAAAGCAGTCCTCTCTTGGAGGAATAAGTATTTGTAGAACCATCTTTCACTGCAATTACAGCTGCAAGTCCTTTGGAGTATGTCTCTACCAGCTTTGCACATCTAGAGCCTGAAATTTTTGCCCATTCTTCTTTGCAAAACAGCTCAAGTTTAGTCAGACTGGATGGATCCAACTGGGGAAGGGTATCGGGCCGATACCCTCCCGAACCCGAGTTGGTTCTGACTGAACCGGACCGACGACCCACCATCATTTCCAAAACTCTGACCGTCAGCCTTATATAGAAGCGCAACACACAGCAATAGATAATACTGCCATGCTTGCCATGAACTCAAAAAAAGAGTTGTTTCTGACATGAAAATATGCATCCTTAACATTTCATTCCTCACACACACACACGTGGCACCAGTCAGGCACTCTTACAAGG
This sequence comes from Naso vlamingii, assembly GCA_029822935.1. Classification (NCBI taxonomy): domain Eukaryota; kingdom Metazoa; phylum Chordata; class Actinopteri; order Acanthuriformes; family Acanthuridae; genus Naso; species Naso vlamingii. Next base: position 2,369,805 of record JAPQLA010000016.1, read on the forward strand.
TTTTGCAAAGTTCACGGCAGTGCAATTTCTGGCAGCCAACCAATCACGTTTCTAAAAAGGCTGTGGTGTATTCAGGTGCCATCAGATGAATCCGAAAAAAACGAAATTCCAGCTCTGAACGGATAAAAAGAGGAAAAAAACACACAGAAAGTAGGTCACCGAACCCGAACCGGTTCCGACCGTCACTTCTAAAATACTAGCCCAACCCACCCCCGCCTGTGGGTAATGGACAGGTCCCGTCGAGTGCCGGTCGGGTATCCCACCTGTACTGTGAACAGCCGTTTTCAAGTCTTGCCGCAGATTCTCAATTGGATTTAGGTCTGGGCTTTGACTGGGTCAAGATAATACAGCAAATACAAAACAGCAAACTTAAAGCAATCAAGCTACATTAATGCTTTTTGAAACAAAAAGGTCTTGAGCTGTCTCAGAGTCCACACCATCAATAAACCCAACAGGGAAAGGCCAAACATTCCACAGAGTAGGCAACAAACACAGCACAACAAACTCAAATTGCTACTCATCACATGTTTTGAAAGGGAAACATGGAACTGATTATAGATTTATCTGAGACCTAAGTGGACAAGCTGATGAGTATGGAACAAGGAGGTCGTCAGTGTAATTAGGTGCTTGACCGTCAAGTACTCTATTATACTATCTAAGTACTCTAAGTGCTATCTAAGTACTCTAAGTACTCTATCTTAGTCCGGAAATCTGATTCACGGTTGCCGTAAAGGTTGTACCCCTCCAAAACGGCAGTGAATTGACCAGCTACAATTTTCTCTAGTATTTCAGGTGTGAATAGAAGTTTGGATGTGGGCCTGTAGTTCATGGGCTTGGCCGGCTCTAAATGAGGTTAATTTAAAATGGGTTGAATAATAGCATGTTGAAATATGATTGTACAGACCCTGAAGACTGATAAATGTACAATAGCAGCTACAGTGTTGCCAATGGAGGACAAAACTTTAAAAACAAATGGGATAGTATGACATCAATTGGTAAATAGCTTTGTAAGTCACAGTGTTGAAACTGAATGTCATGCTGTTGACGGTTATTGAAGTTTGAAAGAATGAGAAGGAGAAGAGCACTCGTCCATCCACCTCTCCTTCACTGGCTGTCATTGGCTAATCCTCCCTCTCTCTCCCATGGAAAACCAAAGCTGTCAGGGTGTGTGTGTGTGTGTGTGTGTGGGTGTGGGTGTGGGATCACTCTCCATCATACTGTATCTCTTGTTGTGTTAGACATGACAGGGAGGGCGTTCCCTCATGTTTACAAGAATAAAAACACACACACACACTCTTATACCACAAAACACCAGCTTTCAACCACTACAAAGTTTTTCATTTGTGGCATTTACTGCACTGAATATCTAATTTCAGTGGGGTGCATTTGCTAGAGCAGGACTAAATGAAACAGTTTCACCCACTTTCTGCTTGTATGTCATTTGAATGTGCACATCCATCATACCGCCACATACAGACTGTTGAACCACCCTGGGTAAAGTGACTGTAGTCTTGCAAATGGAGATAGCTCAATTTTATGACTTCCGTTTAGTAATGCTCTCATTTTCATCTGTTCAGTTACAAAACTGGAGCAAAGATGCACAAATTGCAACACTGAAGAATTGTAGACAAAGAAATCATTGTTTTTGTTTTTTTACTGTATAAGAGAGCATAATACAGATGTTATTGAGCATGTATTTTGAGCTCAAATTGATTACCTTCTCGACCTAAACCTTTTGGAACGGCTCGATGGCTTCATGGGGCACTAAATCGGTTAAAGGTACCTGCAAATCATTCTGACAAACAGTGTTTAATGCTCTCTCTAACTGAAAGTTCCAAGTGTGCAGCAACTCTATATGCACCAAACAATGATGTCATGCTGTACAGACACCACCCTAAATGCACTAAAGCAAGGTGAGAAATGAGACCAAGAGAGGTCAGTAAAAACAGATTGTCAGCTGGTCTTTAAAGAGAACATAGATTTTTCACATCAGATTGTGTTTCCAGGTGTTGGGGAGTGTCACTGCATACTTATGTAAAAAAAATTGTAAATGCCTAAAGTGTCTCCAGAGGACAGTGTACTCAAGTAATGTCACTTGAGTCAGTCTCAGTTGGGCTGAAGACTGCATTTCCCATTTCCTGACTTGAACTATTTCACCAACTTTGTTGTGTTCATTAGCTTTAAAGTCATGATGTCAAAATGACATGGACACTGCAAAGAAGATATGTTGTAAATAGATTTTTGAACTGGTTAGTGACAATTCTCGTGAACAACAACTAATAGTTGCAACCTAATATCATGCCAAAAACTTTCCTGTATGTGAGCAAAACTTTAATATGCAATAACCTATCTAAATTAACAAACGGTGTCTTGCAATTAACCAGAGATTTACTTCAGTCCACCATGTTTCTGCAAGTGTGATGTAGAGAGTCAGCAAGTTGTGTTCCAAGATTTTAATGCATTTTCTGTTTTGTTTTGTTTTGTTTTTTTCTCTACTTAAAGGTTCCTGTGAATATTCCCAGTTGGGAACTCATTTTTGGACTATGCTGTCATCACGTGAATGCTGGATCAATTCGTTGAATAAATGGCTATCCTACATTACAACTGAGTCTTAGGGCCAGACTAAAAAATAAATAAATAAATCGAAAACTTTAAGAATAAAGTCATCAATTTGCAAGAAAAAAGATGTAAATTTCCGAGAATCATGTCATAAATTTAATATAACAAGAATAAAGTTGTAAATTTATTAGAATAAAGTTGTTATATTACAAAAATAAAGTTGTAAATTTATTAAATTAAAATTATTAGTCAATTAAAATTATTAGTTATTTTAGAGTAAAAATATCAGAAGACCAGTCTCCTGCATCAAAATGAGGAAAACGGAGCACTTCGTGAAGTTATACTTCAGTATAGGTTTCACAAAAAAGGAATTACTTCATCTTTTGGCACATCAACACCACATTATCATCGGTATTAGGACTTTGAAAAGAATATGCAAGAAACCAGCTGCTGTCCCCAGACTTGAGCCATAAACTTTAGCTTAGCTGCTAACTTGTGGTTAGTGCCCTAACCACATGTAACTTAATTTAATTAGCTCATATCTGCTCATATAATGTAACATGGCCTCAATTTTTATTTTACTGTTAGCGGAGTATATGTTGCTCTGAGCTTATTGAACTGTGCAGGGAATGAAGACATCTGAACAGTTTTGCCCACAGCATATAATTACAGTTGTCAGCCTTTGATTTTGGAAAGGAAAATAATTTATTTATTCTTCAAACTTTGCCAAATACCAAGTGTCAATAGTAAGGTGCCCCAGACGCAATGTATAACTATGACAAGCAAAAAATCCACAGAACCAGCCTGACACTGAAGATAATCTAAAAAGATTGCATGAGTTTCAGCAAAGCATAGATAGTTATTGAACCTGTCACCCTGCCATGGCTGGAGCCCTGGGCAGAGCTGGCAGATGCTAAGCAATGATGAGCCAGTTTGCATTCAAGGGCAGAACTTAGAAGATGGTTGTTAAAAAAATGGTTGCACAGAAGAAGAAGAAGAGGATGTCACGTAATGTAGAGCAGTAAAGAACATGATCGGATTTCAATATAAAATTACATATATTATTGTATTATACTGTCAATATAATGTTGACACTGGAGACGCAGAATAAAAGGCTACCAAGTGTAAATGTATGTGATCAAGATGTCTTCATTCTCCATTAAACCCTGCACAGTTTAACAAGCACAGGGCTATGTCTGCTCCATTAGCCGAATAATAAACATTGATGCCATGCTACTTTGTTACAAGCAGATATTAGCTGGTTTACTTAAGTTACTTGTAGTTACCCAGGGCGCTAGCAAGTCTAGCCACCAAGCTAAAGTTTATGGCTGAGGTCTGCGGACAGCAGCTGGTTTCTTGCATTATTTTCAAAGTCCTGATACTAATGATAATGTGATGCTGTTTTGCCAAAAGATCAAGTATTGTCTCATGTGAAACCTATACTGAAGTACGACTTTACAAAGTGCTCCGCTTTCCTCATTTTGATGCAGAAGACTAATATTTCTCCTCTAAAATAACACAGAGACCAAATTGAGACTTTTTTAATTGTAAATTTACGAATTTATTTGTGTAATATTATGACTTAATTCTCATAAATTTGCAACTTTATTTTCGTAAATTTATGAATTATTCTAGTAAATGTAGACTTTGTTCTCGAAGTCTTTTTTTCCTCATTGTGGCCTAATACTCCATCTTACTATATACTGACAAATCATTGTATCCTAGTTTTTCATCGCATTATGAATATGACATGTATTTCTTGCAGTAAGCCTATGTCAGAGGTACAGCACTGAAAGGGGAAGATGAACCTATTTTGGTGAAGTAGCGTTTTTGGTCGCTTTAGAAAACTCCTTTTGACTGTCTGAAGCAAGGCTGCTTTCTGCTCCATGTTTTGCATTTGCATACACTCACACACATGATCTTGCCTGAAGCCTCATGTCCTCCTTTTTACTCAGCTTTATGACAAGCAGTTGAACTTGGGATTGGCGTTGATGGTGTATTGCACTGCACACACACATGCATGCTCATACACACACACACATCAGCAGCCTTTGTGATCCCTCAGTGGGCTTTTGGGGCATTCGTGTATCCATTTTTAACCCCATCAGTATTTCCAGTAGTGATTTGTGAGCCTTTGAAATGAGACTCTTTACGATAGTTTGGTTCACGTAAGTGCTGTAGGCTTTTCATGCATTAAGCTGCTATGTAATGACCAAACGGTTTCATATTATAATAAGAAATAACACTGCAGGCTGTAACTGAATAAAATCAGGATGCTTTATAGCATCTGTGACATGCTTAGCAATGGAGCAGTGAATGATGTCGAAAAAGAGAGAGCAATTCCTTTGAGCAGTTTTACTTATTACCTTCCCCGATCGAGACTTTACCAACATGGAATTGGGATTCATACTGGGTTTGAGGCTAGTTAAGCATAGCCAAGCTCTTAACAGGTAGCAAGCTTCAACTGTCAGCAGAATGCCAGACACTATTACAAATCCATTGCATCCCTGTAACTTTTTATGTGCCAGATGCCAATCTAGGGAGGCCTTACTCCAGTTTAGAGGTGTCCAGTACACATATGAACAGTCTTTAACACCTTAACCTTGAGGTAAAACTGACTGAGTCACCATATCCACTGAGAGAATCAGCAGCTAATAGCAGTGTGGTGCCAGTGCAGATACCGGTATTTGGGAGCATAATAATTCCAATATCCGATATATCAGTTGATATTTTAAATGAATAATATTAGTGAGTATCAGTGCTGAACGACAAAAATATATAGCCTAATGGAGGTGGGATATCTTAGATTTTAACAAATTTTATTTCAAACACCAGTGCACTGAACAGCAAACACTTCACTTATTAATTATTACATTTTATTGTGTACCAATGTACCAAATACACATATGGGAGAAAGGTCAGAATGCTACATCAGCATAATAAGTAACCCACAGCATCAGTTCAGCTTCTCTATTTCTCTCTTTCTCTGTCCCTCTCTAGGAAGTAAATAAAAGCATGTTTAGGATGACAGATTGGGTTTACAACAGAATGCTGCAGCGTGCACAAATCTTCCCAAGCCTCTGCAAAATACCCCTCACTGATGGAAAGAGGCAGGTTTAGAGTCAAGAGCGAAAGGGGCAAATCTTACTCTTTCTGCCACTGTGAAGATGTATTTGGGCTAAATTTAAGCCCGTGCAGATATCTGTATCATTGCCTTTCAGCAGTTTATGTGGCATAAACTTTAACAGACTCCACAAGCTGAGGGTTTGTTGTTTGTTTTTTGCACTGTTATGGTGTTTTATCTCTGGCAGATGATGTTGCTTTTTCATTATTTCAGTGTGATGCAAGACTTGCTCCTCCAGAGGACATTGCAAAAAACAGTTGCTACAATATTGAAAAGCGAACCCCAGATTATCATTGATCGCAGTTGGAGAGGAAAAGCAGCAGAATCATTGTTTTTCAGTCAGTATTTTTCAAAAGATGAATGGCATTTATTTAAACTGAGCCAAAAAGTCTGAACAGATTCTTATGACAAAAGCCCCAAAAGGAATTTTTTATTATTATTTTTGGCATTTTTTTCCTTGTAAATGTCATCATGGGGCTCTAAATCATGTTGTTGCTTCATAATTTGGGCTTGGCTGGAAGCGCCAGTGCTCTGTTTTGGTCCCAGTTTTGGATTTGTTGTAGGTGCCACTTGGCACTGGTGCTGGATAATTTGCAATGCAGATCAAGTGTCTTTCTTTACCTCACATAGCACACTCTCTCTCTCTCTCTCTCACACTCTCACACACACACACACACACACGTCTGCTGCTGAGTCACATGGCAGAGTCCACCACAACATTGTTCCCCGGAGGACGCTTCCTACCATTTAGTGGGCACTTCCTTTGGTTTATGTCCCAGTGATGATTCGTCACAGCTACTGGTTAGAAGACAAAGAAAGAAAGGAGAGGGGAAGTGAGGAAGTGTGAGAAACAGTGTCCAAGATGAAATGAGGCCATGCTCGCTGCTCAGTTCCTACTGGCATGTGCTTCTGCTCGCTGACAGTCAGCTCAGCTTGAATACACCTCTGTGGTACATCCTGTATGTTATTTTTGGTTGTTTTTAATAACCTCCTCTAATGGCTCCTGCTGCTCTGGCCTGACAGGATAGACACCACTCACCTGCCATGTTGTAACTTTGAATGCAGCTCAAACTGAGCCTGTCTTTTATCTAGCAGGAATCAAGTGACATCTTTTGCTTCTTGGCTGGCCCTGAAACCTACAGAAGACTAATATATTGCGGTCACAAGGGAAAAGACATCAAAGCTGTTCAATCAACTCTGCAAAGCTGTGACTTATCACAGTGGTGCTTTGAGCTAAATGCTAATGCCACCAATCTAAAATGCTCACAATAATATGTAAACATGCCAGTGTTAGGATGCATAACATCTGCGTACTAGTTGTGCATTAGTATGAAACAGCAGCTGAGGATGCCGTAATTAGTTTTGTACTGGGTCATCCACAAATAAAATTTTCGACCTGATAATGATGCTAAAAAGAAAAGCTAGGAGGAGTAGAGGGAATAATTATCTAAATGCCTAAAGTGATTGTAGTGTCCATTATGCCAATATAGAGATATTTCACAAGGTAAGGAAAAATGCTGATCTGTTGGTGTGTTGGCTCAAAACCACAAATATTTTGGTGGCAGCAGATGGAAAGTGAAGGTAACACCGAAATGACTGAGATACAACTCCTGACAACCATGAATGTTTTCAATTTTTTTTTCTACCTGAACATTAATTTTTAGATATTTTCAATAAGTTTAGTGAAAAATAAGTGAAAACTTTAACCTGCTGATGGCGCTGAATAAACAGTTAAGGGATAACCCGTCAACAGGATTCATCCTCTAAAAACCATGAATGTCTTTACCAAATTCCACATCCAGTAATTGTTGTAATGACGTTTCAATCCAAACTAGAAATGCTAACCTGCTGGTGGCACTATGGATGAGAAAGCAAGAGATAAAAAAAAAACAAACAATGAGATTAATTGTCTGAGAAGCGTTAAGTCTAAACTTAATGCGATGAAAATCCTTCTCTGATTTTTGCAATAATATGCGAGTAAAATCAAAACTTTGATCTGATTTTGAAAATAAATAAGGAGTTAGAGGATCATCAAAGTCAATAGAATTTACCCCCTGGGGTACATGAATGTGTGTACAAAATTTCATGGCAATCCATTCATTAAATGAGAGCAGTCTAGACTAGGGTTGCTTTGGTAGTCTGTATTCCTGGTGTTGCACGTTGGTGGGTCATACTCTGATTGCATTACTTGCCCAAAGGCCCCACCGTCATTTTGCCTTTTTAAATATCCGTACTGTCAGTTAGACAGACGCTACAATTATCCTGCTGCAAGCCTTTCTAGTTGTGCAGCAGCAGCGAAGCCAGCAGTTGTATACTTATAATATGACAATAGTAAGTAGATTTGACCAGCAGGAAGATGGTGGCGGATTAGTTGTCAAAGTGAAATGCAAAAAGGACCTACTTTAAAATATTTTGAATGCTAATAGAGAACTTGATAACTTGAATGCAAGAGGAGTTTGTTTTCTTACCTGTAGCTTGCAGCTGTTCATCTAAGAACTTCTTCTTGCTGTTTTAACATATGTTACTTAAAACTGATCTGCTGTCAACAAATGCTGAAAATAACTGCTGTTTTGCTCCATAAGCACATTTTTATTTATTGATAGCAGTCAGCTAGGTGAACACACATTGGATTTTGTGTAACTAGCCTACTTCAAAATAAAAGTGAACTCACGTTTCATCAGTTAAATGCTTTGAATGTGAAGCTGCAGCTATAGAAAATGTTCAGTTAGCATTAGCAGTAACTTAACACTGTGTTCAACAGATAGTGAGCAGGTTAATAAGACCGTAGGAAAATATTGTCACCACAGCAACCCTAGTCTAGACCAAACTGGTGGATTGACAAACTAATGTAAATTACTAAAAGCTTGGTGCTAGCATGGCTAATCATAGAATGTAACATTTAGGCTGATCCACCTTTGAAGTGGTCACACATTTTATCATTATGGCAGAATATTTCCCATCAAGCCTTGTGGTTCATGCATGTTCTGAATGCTTGGCACAATGCCTAATGAATCTGCCTACTTACTTCATCATTGTGGAAGTGGCCATTGTTTTACTGTGGCTCAGAAGATGGAGAATGTCCAACATCATTACCATTAACCTAAGGTGACCCCAGCCCATGAAGAATGACCTCATTGTTTTTCTAAACTCTATGCACAGTGTTCTGTTACATCACTCAACCATTAGTTGTTGTCAGGTTTCAGACAGACAAACTTGGGCCCACAGAGCAGACCAGAAACTGACAGATATATAAAAAGTGTTTTAATGACAGTTCAGGTTCGGCACACAGGTGTTCAATCAGAAGAGGCGACAGCACAAAATCGTAGGGCAAAAGACTGGTCAAAAAACAGGCGATGATCAAAACCGTAATTGAAAAAACAGGCAACAGTACCGAAGAATGCTAGACTAAAGGCAGAACATGAAGAAACAAGACTGGGTCAAATAAGAGGGTAACACACAAGGAAACAATGCCAGAACACTACTCACAAAGGACGGAGTCGAACTGACAAAGACAAAGTGGGAGAGCGGGGTATATATACACAAGGGGAGGAGAGACAACAAGACACAGGTGTAGACCATAAACAATCAACAGGGAGGGAAACGCGACAGGAAAGGAGGAATACACACAGGGTACCAAAATAAAAGACACAGGAAACAGCAAATGAAAACAAACAAACTAACTTGATGGGACACGACAGTTGTATGCTTGGTCATAGAAATTGTTTTAGAGTAGCAACTATCTCATGAAACATGGCAAACTGCTGATTAGTGAGTGAAGTCAAACCACATTGTATACTATGTTTAAAGACTGTTAAATTACCATGTTGGCCTTGTTACAAGATTCTTTACAGAAAACCTATAACACTTTCCTTCAACAATTTTCTCTGCTTTACAATTAAATACCATTCGACTTTTGGGTTCTCCTTTAATTTGTGGTAGTGATTTCACAGTTCACTTACCTTTGTGAGAATAAAGCTGGTTTATCACAGATGGTAATGAATCCCAAAGGATAAGTGTTATCACTCTCTAAATATTGATTTCATATCAACTCAAATCAATAGCATAAGTAAAGTGAATAGTAACACACTCAGTAGCTCAATAGGAAGTCACCTTGAACAAAAATTAGGCATCTAGACAAGCTACAGTAGAAATGCATATACCTGCACTGAAGTTACATGTGGAGTGACTGTAGAGTCGTACAGCTGGGATAGGACTTTAGAAAATGCAATTTGTAATCCAATTTTTACAGTTTGAGAAACTGTTTAAACTGAACTTTTACCTGCATATTTTCATACTATTCACACCTTTTGCCATCAAAATTGCTAGTTCCTGTATGTGCACTCAAAAAGTGAAGGACAAAGTTCAGTTCAAAGTCACTATTTTCAGTGAGAAGAGAGGTCAATAAGTGGTTTAATCTTGTTTCGTACATTTACAGGAAAAGTTAAAAATTGGCCCCAGAGTCAAGGTCACGTTTCAGAGGTGACCTTGAAAATGGGGTTGTGCTCACAGAATTTTTAAAGTATACACACCCACTGTCTGCAGAGCCACACAGAGGTATTTAGATCACCTATAATAAGATTTATGCCGTTCAGATGGCCCCTACCGCTTTTTAAATCCATTATCCTAAATATCCACCAATATACACCATTGACATTTTTCTACCATATAAACATACTAAACCTCAGTTAGGTTATCACAGAGCTTTCAAAGTTCAGTTTGGTGTGGATTGAGGAGACAGGAACACGCCCAGTGACAGTTTACTAGGAGGAGGTGTAATTCTTAAACTGCACATGCTTCTATTTATAACAGATAGCTGCAATAACTCAGAGAGAGAGAGAGAGGAGTCATATGACCGACAGCTCATTCCAGAGATAGTGACGGACAGAGCGCTCACTCTCTGTTCCCACCTATTATTACACCAGAGCGTGCGGAGGATGTGTCGCAACATCACCAGAGGACTCTGAAAAGATTTTGGGATATTGTGTGTAATTAAAGTCACTAAAGGACGTAACAGTATATTAGGTTTGTGACAACTAAGATCGAAGACTGACGATGCCAGAAGAGAAAGGTAATAGTGACCTTTAATTACCTTTAATGAGATATGTGTAGTGTGTTCACCAGGGAGGGAAGAGTTTGTAGCTAATGATTTGCTTGTATAACCTGTTATCATTTCAACTTTATCTTAAGTCGATATAAGTTACTCTTCTACTAAAATAATAATAAAATATAACTCTTTCATTCAAAGGTTATAGTTCTTATGAATGTGCTTGTGTTTACAGCACACAAGTATGTGTAAGTATAAGTAGTACTTTACCTAAAGCTAAACAGGCCTCCTATTATATAACCTCAATCAGAAGTGTATAGCATTTTCTCTTTGAATACGATGTGAATGTGAATAACAACAGCAAGCCTGTAGTAGCAGGCTGAATGCTTATGCTGCAGGTTGCCTGCACCATCCCTGGCAACAACTGTGTTGTCTTGGTCTCCTGCCTGCATCTCTAACACTGGGAGCCTGGCCATTTGGGCTGCTTTCAAAGGGGAAGGGGCCAGTTGCTAAGAAGAAATTACTATGATATTCCTCTGGTGATTTGCAGTGCGTCTGTGGTATTGCATAATAGGGCTGTAGTGGCCTTTTAATGTTTTTAACATCTTTTGTCTTTGCACGTTCTATAAACAGTCTACTAAAAGACTTCATATTAACACAAATGTTCCCACAATAATTCTTTTGTGACTTACAGTTTGCCTGGGAGTTAAAAATTAGCTTAGATGTAAAAAATATATCACGCTTGTCAGATTATTGTATAAAATTCGGTATTTATAATCTCAAAGAACAGCAAAATATACTTGAGTTTCAAATGATAAAGTACTTGTTATTTAGAATGGCCCATTAAAGAGGATTAATTACCACATGTAAATCACAGTAACGAGACTCTGTTGAGCACAGTAAGAAATGGAATTCAAATTCACATTTTTGCAAACGATTATTTCTAAAAATCCAGCATTAAAATATATAATCTTACTTAACAGTTCATTCGATTTTTGACAGGGACAGCATTTTTATAATGAAGTAATATTTAATGTTGCAGTTTTTCACGGCCTTCAAGCAGCTCCCCTGTGTTGCAGAAGTTGTTGTCAACTGTGCAGCTCCTGCAAAAAAAGTAACAGCTGTACACATTGAATGAAGTAAAAATCAAAGACACTAGCATGCCTGACCCTTGCTGTTTTAATTTAGCTGACAAGTCTTTGACTCTTCTAGCAACTCTTTTTCTTGACATTCTTATGTTTTCTCTGATTACATTATCCTGGCGAGTTTAGTTAGGCAGTGTTTATAAAAGCCACCATACAAGAAGGGTTTTCCACACTGGCTGTTGAGCTGGGCTTCCTTGTAGCTCGCTATTGTAAAGTTTTCTTGTATAAACTGGTTGAAAACAACTTCTGTTTTTGAGCTAATAAGCAAGCTCTCTGTTGACATTTTGCTTGTGTAGGGCATGATGTTTCATTTTGATGTCTTCTAATAATAGCCTTTCAAATTAAGCAAACACACTCACCCAGGTGTTCGGTTTCCAACATTTCTAAAATTTTTTGCACTCTTCACATCTTGTGTTGTTTCAGTTAGGCCATATTTAATAATTTGAGATAAATGTTTACATGGAATGGCTTAAGCAGTGTTCAAGATTGTTGTTGTTGTTATGCCCATGTTACATTTAAAAAATGGATGTAGGCCTGCAGGCATCCCTACTGTAAGAGACATCTGCAGGTTATTATATCAATTGCTCAACAGAATAGGCAAGTCAATCAGGGCAGCAAATGGCTAGTACAGACATTGCTGTAAAAATAGCTGGGTATGGAAGGCTAATTTCTATGATAGTTTAAGACACCAAATAGAGCGAAAAAGTATATTAGAAAACAATATCACAAATATACTGTGATGTGAGTACATCTACTGCATGAAACGTTTTGGGGGTTTTTTGTATATTAGCAAGTTAATGGATGTTAATTTTGTTATGATCAAATTAAAATTTGAATAGCAAGTAGTCAACACTCAGATTATACCCACGACTTTGAGTTGCAGAAGCTAGTGGCAGCGATAGCCAAGCGGTGAGAGGATTTTAACTAGCTATTAGCCACTGAGATGAAGCTTATTTTAAATAAGTTTTCTTATAATTAAAATTTAATCATACAATTTGTTTGATTCTCTAATTGTACTTTGGATAAAATTTTAAGTTTACAAAACAAAAAGCAAGATAACCAGCTGCAACCTAGTAGCAAGAAATTTAAATACATGTACAGGTACTTAAATAAATGTGCTTTCCACTACTGACTGCCTTAAAAAGTGGCCTCACTGTGATCCTAATAAACACATGACAAACATTTCCTCTCCTCTGCAGTGTCTTGTCCTCAACAGCCTTGTAAAAACTGACCCAGTGTTAAGTCTGTGGCTGTGTGTTGGTGTATAAATGCAGGGCCAAATGTGTTTTGCATGGAGCAGGGAAGTGTGTGCGCTGCCATCACAGTGCGACAAAGCTTGTTAAGTTTTGTGGTGAGGACACTCAGGCGACACACCCGCATACACACACACACACACACACACACACACACACACACACGCAGGCCACGTGCTTATGCACACAAGCATACACAGGCTTATTGTACACTGATATATGAACAAAATGCTTCACGTGGGAGCAGTGAATGTACATTTTGTTATATCCATATGTTTAATCTTCTAATTTAAATAAAACTAATGAGCAACTGCGAAAATATAGAGAAATATAGTTGTTGTTCTGCCCCTACATGTGCAAGCACTAATTAGGTTTAGGCGTTGATACAATAGATACATAGCGTCACACACACACACACACACACACACACACACACACACACACACAAACAAACTACTTAAGGCTATGTGCGTGTCTTAGCCAAGGACAGTGCATCCTGGGTGTGTGATGTAATGGCTGGCTGGTTGTCAACAGTCACAGCGACGCCTGTCACTATTCTGGACCTGCCAGTAAACAAACTGCTTGTGTGTCTGTGAGTTTACTAGCATTACCCCAGTTAACATTTTAGATTTTTGGGAATTTAAATTAGAAATTTGTAATATTTTATTCCCAATGATGAAGTCTGATGAAGAACATGTAATGTGTTCTTAAAGTCATGGGTCAGTTTTGTTCTAATAAATGAACAAAAGCGAGCAGCAGTGTGCGGTCCTCTTCATTCTTATTAGTTTACTTCATTTTTGGCCCTGCACCTGCCTTTATGCTTTGGGTGTGCGTGACCACTTGTTTTATGATCTAACATTTTATTCCCTACACAAATATATAGCTACAAAATTCATGAAACGGTTGGTAGCCAGAGGTTAAACATATTAAGTTCCCAGAAACGTCGAAAGGTAATCCTAGGTAACCCTTAGCCCTGATTTCATTACTTAAAAAGCCTCAGTAACTTCCTTTAACAGTAGTTTACTGTGGTTTTCAACAAATGGCACTCAACAGGAAGACTAGTGCATTTGTTGGGGACTTTGATGGCGGATAAGTACATGTGTTGTTGTAGTTGGTATTTTGGGGTAGGATTGAGTCAAATAAATGTATGTGTGTTCATGGTAAAGGAACATATCCATGGGTTTCACAGCAGACATCTTGAGGACCAACACAGGTGTGACCAACAAATGGCCTCATTCCATTAAGTGTCACCAGCAAGCCAGGTCAATGAGTGAGCATGGACAGGACCAGAGCTCTTGAATAAGCTCACCTAAATTGAGGCAGCCATCATTAATGTTATTAATTTCACCTGCGCTTTTCCTGCTCTGACAATCAAAATGCTCTGGTCCTGTGCATGCTCACTCATTGACCTGGCCTGCTGGTGACACTTAATGGAATGAAGCCATTCGTTGGTCACACCTGCGTTGGTCCTCAAGATGTCTGCTGTGAAACCCATGGATTACACACATATACACACACACACACACACACACACACACACACAAACACACAAACACAAACAACTTGTTAGTAGAATAAGGAGCAGTATCTTTTAGAGCTCTAACAGAAACATTTCCACCAAATTTAGAGATGTGTTTGGGGAAACTACAATGTTTAACAACACATAGCTTTTACTCTTTAAAACCAGGGTACTGAGGTAATTTTTTGTCAAATTGTTTTGAAAAAATCAAGTCATTTTACAGTGTATTTCCTGTTGAAACACATAAAAGAGCAATATGCAAGTCATTAGGGTCACAAGTTGATGTGATGTTTCAGTAAATTTAAACATTTAGCAAAGACAGAGCACAGTGAGGTTTTATTCATTTGGAGTTGTGTTTAAGGCCTTCTGATGAATGTTTACCCCATATTCAAAGTTTTATCACACTCTTTTGGTCTCTGTCGATCAAAACAAAGCTAAAAAGCTGAACATGTCTTCTTTGAAAACATGTTTCTAGCTTTGGTTGTATGCAGTTTGGTGCTCACTGGGTAGCTTTAAGTAGGTTTAGCAAATGTCTTATCTGCTTTTTTGTCTCCAACAGCTCCTGAGAAAAACATCTCATTTTATTATAAATTGAAACAGTAGCCTGCTGCAAAAAGGCATGGTTGGTGAGAGCGGTGATAGTGATTTAAAATACAAGAGTAGTTAAAATGCAAAGCTACAATACTTCTAAGAGCTGGCGAGGACTGTTCTTTCATCACTACCTGAAACCTCTGTTTGCACTACAGTTCTTTAAATATTAATTAGCCTAGCCTTGAAAATACTATTATAGTTTCCATGTAATAAACAATGGAAATTAATGCATTTACAATGCATGAACTCTTTCCTTTTTCTAGAATAACAGGTGAATTATGCAGCTGTCTGACTCATGGGGGTCATTCTGTTCCCATTCACTGTACAATGTGTCTGCTTGCATTTCAGTGACAGTAATGTCCTGTGGATGCAGTGTTGATAATGGCCTGTGTGTTTGAATCCAACTGCTGTTATACCAGCCTCTCTCTCTTTGGTGCTAAACTTGCCTGGCATATGCCATTGTTTTTGCCACCAGATCTGCTCAAACAGCTGACACAAGGCTTTCTACAGTGTGGCTATATTCATGAGTCATGGTGTTTCTTTCTGGGTTGAAAAGAATGGCCTGCAAGCAAACATAGCCCCAATCCCTCACTGTCTTTCACCATAACTCTTTCATTCCCTCCTACACTGGCCTTTGTGTTCCTCCCAGTCAGCTCTCCTGCTGATTAACAGTTTCAAAGACATTTCTATAAACATGCAGACGCTCATGCACTGTAACATGCTTGGCTGTTGAGCATTTTTTCATGTGTCACATGCAGTATGTTTACATGTTGTCAGAAATAATTGATTTATTGTGTTAGTTTCACAAAAACTGAACTTTTAAAATACATGTTAACATGTTGGACTGAAATCGAACAAAGTCGAATTTCTCGGAGTCAGACTAACACATTCAGAGATTGTGGTTAGGGATTAATTTACTCTTGCATTTATACCTCTCAACTGGTCCTTAACTGGCTTAAGTGTTCAGTGCATAATTGATAGTCAGCGGTCTTTTGAACTCAAACACCATAAATTTGTAGAAGAAAGCTGGAAAGAAAATGAAAATACTAGGCAAGAGGGGTTCTGTGCATCTAATTTGTATCAAAAGTAAAGCATAGGTATGAAATATACAGTGACATAAAATTGTCCATGTTTTTACTGTTCGATGTGAAGTCTGCTAGCCATTTGCTAACTTGTTTGTAGTTATTTAAGAAGAAGGTCCAATAGCAACCAGCTGAACTCAGCATATTGCCACCAAACGGCATACTTTCCGTCAGTAGATTGATTCTTTCACGGCGCTTGTATACTGTTATAAGGACAGTTGACCAATTATATGACCTAATTGAGTTATAATCATAACTCAGCTTAACTGTGCATGTAAACATACTGTACTGGGGTCAAATGATCCCTGTTATTTTACAGAATTTTCACCTGGACAGACAAACGATGAGAGCATTGTTTCGACTTTCTCTTATCTTTTTTTCTGTAATGTTTGCCATCTCATAGTCTCTTTCTTCATCTTTAAGCAAAAATGATTTCAGTCCCCAGCTCAGTCTGAGTTACTCCTCTCTTTGTTGTTCTTGTTTCTGTGTCTTTCTCTGTGCTAATACTTTTTTTTAAAACAAGCATGATCTGTCAAATCTGCTCAAATCCACTCAAATAGCACAATCACATAAAAAGAAAGTACTGTAAATCAGCAACAATTTTAAAATTGATAGCTTGTTCATTCAGTCTTTTATCAAACAACATCTTACCATTTTAAATATGTAAATTTTAAGTGATAGTCCATTGGCTAACAATTAACCTTTAGTTTTCTCATTGAGTTTAAGATGTGACCTCCACTGATTTCAATTCCTAGAGAGATTGGGGCTGTACGCTCATTTGTCCAGCTTCCATAATGAGACGCCATTTCCTTTGATCTATATCATGGTTTTTTATAGGGGCAAGGACAATACATAGATACATATATAAACACAGCTGCATTATGGGCAGTGGGGAAATAGATTTGATCCCATTCAGCCACTGCAGCATAAGGCCTGGCTTGCAGTTTGCCTTCCAGTTTATTCAAAGGTGTTGGATTGAGTTGTGGTTGTGGTTTTATGCAGTCCATTTAAGTTTTTTGTTGTTGTTGTTGTTGTTGTTTTTTTACAACAAACAAACAAACAAATAAACAAAATTTTCTTATAGAGCTGAATTTGTGAACAAGAGCATTGTCATTTTTAACAGAAAAGAGCTGTCGGAACACCTGGAGGCTCAGTCGGTAGAGCTGGCACCCCATACACAGAGGCTGTGTCCTCATCGCAGCAGCCACGGGTTCGATTCCACTGTAGCCCTTTGCTGTATGGCATTCCCTCTCTCTCTCTCCTGTTTGCTGTCTACTCTTCACCTATCCTGTCAAAGGAATAAAGGCAGAAAAAGCCCAAAAAATATCTTCCCCCCCCCCAAAAAAAAGAGAGAGAGAGCCATTGCCGACCTTTCAGTATGAAGGGAGGAACGCATTTCAATATTGGACAGTTGCTGTTAGACTGATAATACAGGAGTAAAGGAAGAAAGAGACATACTTGTAGCTATGATGCAAGAAACTTTTTCATAATTTATCAGTTTTTTAACATGACAGTCTTCTTAAAAACTTCCCAAATTTTTCTGTTGAGAGCTGCGGTGACACGAAGAATCATATGTGTAGGCAGTGTTCGTCATCCACGTGAAAGAGGTATTGACTGAGTCATCTGTCAAAGGAATGACAAGAATGATTTGTTTTTAAACAAAGGCCAAATTCATTAGAAAGGACACTAGTTGCCATGTCTTGCTCTACCTTGGGCCACTATTGATTATTGTGATTTATTTAATAATATTGGGGTTATTATTTTGGTGTGTAGATGGTAGTAGTTCTGTAGCATACATCAGCAATACTAATGTATTTGATTTAAATCAAAATATGCTTAATACAATTACCATGGAAATGAGTTAACTCGATTCGTTTCAGACACCTTGCTGTTAATTTGACACGCCCTTGTCTTTATAAGGACAAACACAACAAGGGTGTACTGGTGTCATTTGCCAGGGAGGAGGGAGGTCAGCTTTCTGTAGTGCTTGACCTCAGGGTCAGTGGTCAAAATTTGTTTGGGGCGGGTTACAAGCGTGACCGCACAGGTGGATGTCAGGGCCTTGAGAGGAGTTAATGTCTGTGCTCAACTATAGTCATATAAGTTAGCTAATTCATTTATGCTACCTGGAATTTCTCTGCTCCTTTTCCTTGTTTCTACTACAGGACATGTATTCACTGAACTTGGCCCATAGGCTGTGTTCATGTCGTATTCTTGGCACGTAGAGCGGGTGAGATAATGGAGTGAGCCTCCTGTTTGGATGACAGACAGGAAACTCTTAAGCAGTGAAGTAATGACCACACAAAGGTTAGGCCAGGTGTCAGCAAAAAGTCATCATCATCATATTATTATTATTATTATTATTATTATTATTATTATTATTATTATTATTATTATTATTATCAAATTATCTGGGTGCAAGACTTTGAGATGATGTGAATACAGTCAATTAAAGACTTAAGTATTAAATTTAGTTTAAAAGGTCTTTAAAATATTTCACATTCTCTGCATGTTGTATTCCTGTGCCAAAATCTGCTGCTGATGTCCTTTTGTCTGGAGAAAAGGGGTTATTTTGACCTTTGCCAATTTGGTAATAAATACCTTGAATTTAAAAGAGGCTTAAAAGTTGATGGAAGTTGCAGGAACAATGTGAAGGGGGGGAGAGAAACTATTACAATTTAGTTCTTGCTCTAGTTTTGCAAGAATTCAAATCAAAGACTCTGAGACCATGGTTTGTATTCCATTAAATGCGTTAGTCAAGTCAAATTTTATTTATATAGTGCCAAAACATAACGTTAGAAGGTCTGTCTAGACTACACTGTATAAAAACCCAACAAATTGCAGACAAATGTCCCACATGAGCAATCACAAAGAGACTTAATTTGAAAATTAGATTATCTTAATACTAAATTTAGCTAATTTTATTGTGCTAGCCTCAGTGTTAGCAATTTTTCAAGGGCAGACAGTTTTTCTGGAGAACCCACCGCAGTTCCTCCAGTATAGTAACAATTCAGTGCAACACAAGTAAAAAATAGCTTCCCTTTTTTGTAACACATGAATCCATCTGCATTTAACTTATATAACACTGAGTTTATAGTGTATAGTGAGTTTATAGTTCTAAGTGTATATAAATGTTTGAAATCTGCTAAAATGGCCAAAAATATATATATATATTAATGTTGGTGATACTGTGTTATGCCATATAGAGGTATTACCCTAACTAAAAAACTCACTGAGGACACTTACAGTATATTTCCAGTCAAAAGAAGAACAACATGCACTTTACATGATACAAATGCAAACATTAATGTTCGTGTGTTTGTTCAAAAGAAAGTGAAAGTCCCCAAGGTCAACAGCTTGGCCACCACAAAGTACTCTCGCTGTGGTAATGTGAGCAGTTTGATCTCTTGCCAACCCCTGCTTCTTCTACAGATGGTTCACACCAGAAATGTTGCAGAGCGCCATGGGATCCCCGTGAATTGAGGGAACACTCTATTTTTAGTATGGCTTCTTGAAATGGAATTTGAGATATAACTGTGTGTTCCACTGTGCAGTGGCCTGGAGTTCCCTATTACATGTGTATGTACTCAAAAGCCTTTTCATGTAAATGCAGTCATTACATCTTGCCAGAGATACTGTATAAAGGTTGTTTCTCTACTGTTTTCATTGTAATGTGAACTTGGCATTTGAGGATCTCAATTGCAATCCAGGCAGCAACATTTATTCTGTGGACCTTCTCATTTATTGTTAGTGACTCTATATAAGAAGTAATTTGACAAAGTCATAGGTTCTTCTTCATGGTGCATCAAAAAGATGCTATGCAGTATATCTATACGGTGTGGGCACATACAGTGTAGGCACATGCCTATGTTTGGACAGTGTTTGGTAGACATGTACAGGTGATAAGCTACAAACCTCCATCAATGGTCAGTCTGTGTTCCCATGGGCTTCCAGTGGTGTGACTGGATGCAGCACAGATATGTAGTCTTGCATTGCTCAGATAGCTGCCCGCCTGGCTGTGACCTTTGGGACAACAACATCAGTAGTGGCTGTCAGCCAGAGAACAGACACCCAAAAAGCTGATTGATGATATGGACAACTGGGCCTGGAGAGAACGGGGTAATAGGAGGTACGGAGGGGGTGGAAGTTGGAAGGACATGCAGAATGCTGCTATGCACAGCATAGTCACTCTCTGTTCTCCATAATAAAAACAATACTCATCACTTCCTTATGTCATCTACATTTGACTGAATTGCAGTTTTTCTACTCCCTTTTCTTCTCAATATCTGAAAGGACCTTTTTTTTCTTCTGATTTTCTCTTGCTTCATCTTTTTTCCGAACCTTTCTTTATTCTTTATGAGCACAGAAAATTAAAGTCATGGAGACCTAAACCTTTGACCTCTTAGCTCCTTGCTTGTAAGGACAGAAATTATTTGTTTGAGAAATCTGCCTTTTATGTAGGAGAATGTTATATATCTACTCTGTTTTCTACCTGATTCTTCTTCACTGACTACTGCAAATGACTTGTTGAAATGTAAGATCAAGTGATTCAAGGGCATTCTTGGAAAAAAATTTGTACCCGCTTTGCACAGAAAGAAATGACCGGCAGCCTGAAGCAAGAAAACGTGAATATCACCCGCCTAAACGAACAGTAAAAACTAGGAAAATGACTGACTTAATGTGGACACAGCAGAGAGAATTGAACCATCCTCATGAGGATGGCAAAAAGATACATTGTTGCTGCTTGGAATTTTGAAATGCCTAAAATACAAAGATGCAAATCTCAGCCCTGCCAAGAACCCAAAACAAGACGTCATAAATACCAATTTAGCATGGTTTGAGTGAACCTCTCATCATTCATTTTCTAAGCTAACTGTATCAAATGTAAACAACAAACCTCTCGGGGCTCTTCTATTGACAGATTGTTGAACTCTTATCACAGACCACTATGACTGTCTTGGTTACTAGCAGCCTGGATGTTTGGAACAACTTGCTGGATTCTACATCTGGCTGAAAAGATCACCCCCCATTTGCTGTTTGAAGAAGAAGCAAAGACACTGGAACCTCAACAGGTGCAATGGTGCAGCAATGCATGCTGGGTCAGATCAGGGGGTAGAACCCCTCCCGGCTCCTCTGTGACTACCAATCCTTGCTGCCTACCCTCCTCCCAACCCCTTCTCACTTTTCAACTGTTGTCTTTTCCAGATGGTTGCAATCAACTCTGTCTCAAACCTTTTTACGAGGACTAAAGACTTTCCCTTCCTAAATTCTTGTCTTTATTGGGTAGCATGCCTGCATGTACTCTAAACATGGGTAGCTTCAATAAAGTTGCACCTCCTACCAGCAACATAATCAAGGCAACAGTGTGAAAAATCTGTACTCTTGTCTTAATTTGATTTAAAGTTAGAAGTCAGAAGCACAGTTTCAAGTCAGAGATTGTAATCAAGACATATGGACTGAATGAAAGCAGCTCTGTGGGGTTTTGTATCATCCAAAGAACACTTCATAAAGAATTTCCTTCCTCTATATTTTTATTATATTTGCTGACCTTAAGAATGTTCACTATCACAGAGATTTTTTTAAATTTTCTTTTTGAATAAAAATCAGAGTTAGTGATTGGTAAACTCAGGCATAAGGCATAGCCAAATAAAGTGAAGTGAGGTTATTATGCTGGAAAGATCTAAGGAAGTCTAGGAGGCTGTTTGTCTTGGACATACAGACACAAACACACTGCAAAGCTGCAAAATGACTTTGTTCCCCATGTTGGGCGAGAGATCCTTGTAAAACGTGCTAAAGAATGTGTTGCTCCTGTTGGGCTGGAAAGACTAGTGCCTGTCTTCACTCTCCTGTCATGTAGGCAAGTCCCAGAGGCAAGCAGGTCACAAAGGGGAAAATGTTTTTTTATGTGCGTGGGAAGAAATATTAAAAGACATTCGAACCAAAAAGGGTTAATATAAGTACAAATAAAGGTGGATATTGTATCGTGCTTCTCAATTGCCATATCTCTCTTGATTAGGTCAACTGTTTTAGCATCATGGTGTAAATTATGTGACTGCCTACTGCAAAGTGTCTCCATGTCAGCTTGAGGCATAACACAGAGACAGAGAAATAAAGTGAGATCCCTAATGTCCAGAATGCCTTCACTGACCTAGAAATCATTTGCACCTTGACAATTTCCTGTTTTGTATGAAATTACGGTCACTGTAGTGGATAAAATAAAGCCACTTACACTGGTACACAAGTACTTTCTTGCATTTATTTTGTAGCTTTGGTTCAACCTTCATCTTGTTAAATTTATCTGGCTCAATTGCAAAACAGATATACGTATAAGTCCTCAAGGTCAAGACAATGTTTGAGAATGCTTTATCGATAACTTCACAACAGCAGAAAGACCAAACTCCAGACCAAACTTACATCTCAGAAGCACAGTTTTTTTAATATTTAAAGCATCAGGCAAACTGTTAAACCAATGCAAAACATGAGATTTATATAAAATTTCCCATCATACATATTTTTAAGCCACTTAAAGTATGTTTTAAGTCCATCTACATGGTTTGAGTGGCTACTTATTTCATTAAATAAGTAAGAATCACTCCAATTTAAACTCTTTGGTCTAAGTAAAGTGTCCCTTTTTAAGGGAGACAAGTGTCAAATGTGCTTTTCATGTTAGAGTTCAAACAGAACCAAACAAAACACTGTAGCTTTAACTTTATCAAAGGCCAAATACTCTACCAAACAAAAAAAAGCAGTAAACACAGAATTGAGCAGAACTGAAACAAGGATAATTTTCTCTTTAAAAAAAGAGATAAGTAGGACTTGGACCACCTCAGAAGAGGTAAAACAACAGATCAGGGAGTCAACCATATTTACTATGTGTCCTTCTTATCTGAGACTATTAAAAAAAAAAAAAAATTTTTTTCAAGAATCATGACTGAAAGAATCTGGTAATACTATTTCAGACACTCCTAAACTAGACTGTACCTTGAGGTCAGATGAACATCTCATCTGTCTGCCGCATTCCCATCATTGTGTTGGCTCACGTCATCATGGAAGTCTATACTTGCTTACATTGTCCAAGCCAATGAAGACACTTTAAGTTGCTGTTAGTAGCAAGATGTGTAGCTATGCTATTTTTTGTGACCCCTGACAGCAATTTCTTGTATATTATGGCCCCCATGACCTGAGATAATGTATTTACTATATCATCATCTACAGACTTAAGACATTGTTAAACAAGCCTGACACTGGATTGCACCTGCACTGGTCTGGGTTCTTTTTACGTCTCGGAAAAAGGTGACCCCCTGAATTGTCATTGCATAATTTGCATTTTGCCTTCTCCCTCTGTTTTTTTGTCTAAATTACTTCATTTGATGAACTCAAATGATTTGATTTAGACATTAACTGAACTGAAGTCCAATTACTGATTACCACGGAAACCCGATTAAACCGGTTTGATGAAAGAAATGTTTCCTGAGAGCACAAGGAGTCTTTTATTCGGTTGATGCCCCAGTAGTATTGAAAGGCCCATCGGTATGTGAGCATATTTTGCCAGCATTTTGATGAAAGGTGAACAGTGCGAGATGTACTGATGATACTGTTGGAGATGTAGTGTGTATATTTGACGTCTTACATTAGGCGCTTCAGGGACTTTGCTCAATTGTTTTTCATCACTGGCTTTGCCTTAATTTTTCTTGGGACAAAACCTCCTTCCTGTGTGAAACAAAGGATAATAACTGTAGTGACAGGGATCTGGTCAATGTTAAAATATTGATTTAATAGCAGTGTTTACTTAGACTATCTAGGCTTCCTACTCTGTGCGTGCGTGCATGCGTGTGTGATCTATCCTTGCAATGTGGGACGAAACCTGTTTCCGTAGTCATATTGCAAGGATTAATCTCCATTATGGGGACAAAAAATGAGTTCTCTACATTTCAACAGTGAAGACTTGGTTTAAGGCTGATGTTAGCGTTAGGTTAACATTAGGGTTGGGGTTAGGTATGCATTAGATGCAGTTAAAGTTGTTTCCCCAGGGAATGAATGTCATACTGCAATGTCAAATTGTGTGTTTGCTGAAGCCAGGTAAAAAAAGAGAGAGAATATTTTATTTTTTTGTATCTTTGTCCAATGTGAGAGTCTCTGTGATGACTTGGATATTTTCGGATTAAAGCAATGTGTCATTGAAATAGTAAGAAATGGCACTGCAAGAAAGTATGATTTGCATATTTTTTTAAGTAGAAGGATGGCACTTAAAGCAAGAAGATCCACATGTGGGCAAAAACACTATGAGCAAAAAAAGAGTTTGGAAAGCCATAGCTAAAAGAGATATTTTTTTGATTTAAGCTAAGTATAAGCAGCATTTTATTTTAGTGTTACATTGTTAAATTTAATGCCAAAAACATTCAATTTCTAAATATCCAGTATCTCCATTACAATTCTCTTTCAGTGGAACAGCATTTAGACTCAACGTACATATATTGATAAACACCATATATTAAGTCTACACTTTATTGTTAATCTTATTTTTGTGTAGCAGCAAGTCTCATCCACTTATTTAATGTATCATGAGAAAGGGCAGATGAAGATGGAGAGGGATTTGAGAAAATTGGACAAAGATTTAAAATCATATCACATCAATAGTTGTCCACACTGTGTCAGATGCCAGATTTATCACAGAAACAAATCCAAGTCCCTGGCTTTTTTCAACATTGCTTGTGCACGTCTATGTGTAACCTCTATCAGCACTACGATAAGATCTAAAGTTGTCTTCTCCCTGTCTCTGTCTGCTCTCAGTGTTTCAGCAGCAGGCTGTCCACAGCCCTCTGGAGCATCAGAAGCAGAAGCAAAAGCAGGGAGGAGGAGGACCGATCCCCTGTCAGAATTGCGGGAAGCCTTGCAAAGGGGAGGCACTCCGGGTCCAGAACAAACACTTCCACATCAAGTGCTTTGTCTGTAAAGGTATGTTAACACAGCTATCACACTTACCTCTGCACTGTCATGCAACACCCCACAATGCTCACAATCTTACAAAAGATTGTGAATCTGACTAGCATTTTGGCAGTAAAATCGTAAAACCCTCCAAGGGAATTCAAAGTGTAGAACAGACAAAAGTCATGTTGACCTTTTTTTCACAATTCATTTGGAAAACGTTCCAAAATGTACCTTTCAGAAGATAAGAGAAAATACTTCTATATTGTCCTTCAGAGGGCTATAGGCCGTGACATGTACCGTTTGTGTATCAATAGCCATGTCTCCATTAATTGTGAGGCAAATTTTAAGCAAACTTTGGAAATCTTGAAAAAAAGAAAATGCAAATTGAAACGTTGTCAACAACTGGTTTGGAGCGAATAAACAAGGCCGCAAAGCATAGTTTGGTTAGGAGATGACAGTATAGGCAGCATTACACATGGTTGTCATAAACAGAAGAAAAAGAGGTTGCTGACCGGAGAGAAAACATTGTGGCCTTTCGTTACTGTTTACCATTTAAATGTAAACAGTATGCTGTTTGGATGAGATGTAGGAATGCTTCCATCTTCATGTCGCTCCACACGTACCTGTTGTTGTTATCAGCCGTGTTTTCCTGTGTTGGCGGAATATCCAGGAAAACAGTGGAATCAGCTTCTTCTACTACAACTTCTTCTGGGGAGCGGAAACTACAGATAAAAATTTGCTATGTCACATTAATTTTACACAGCTGTTTCCTTCTTCCATTTTGAGCATCAACTGTTTTTTTTGTTTGTTTGTTTTTTTAGCAAAGGCAAAAACTATCTTAAGTGAGTGTTAAAACTTTTTTGCAAAATTGAGGACCCTTTTTTTTGTTTGTTTTGTTCTTCCGAATTTTGGCATTTTTATGTACCATTTCTAATACAATATTTCAAAATGTGCGTCAAATACATTTATGGAAACATGGCTATTTAATGTGATCATGAAGTGTTAGCCTTGTTATATTTAGGTCAACATGGAGTCTATTAGCTGCTCTCCACATGTAATTTTTTTCTTATTTTACTTGGTTAAATTTATTTGACTTGTTAATGCTTGATATGTTAGTGAGCAGAAACCTTAGCTCAAAATTTAGCTATAGAATGCTGATAAAAAGCCCAGGACCATCCATTAACTAGCTGGCTAATGCATACATAACTCAAACATTTTTAATTATAACAAGACAGGAGAGTTTTCTTTTTGCTGTGGAGAGCAGCTGGTTCTCTCCTTGTGTTCTCATTCATAATTTCAAACTGAACAGATGTTACGTTGTGATCATATTAAATCTTACCCTTGAGTATATGCTAATGTGACTGGCTGAAATAGAAAAAGTCATGTGGATGGTTACAGATTCCCTGCATAAAAATGCATTTGTAAACTACTGAACACAATGTGGCATGTTTTTATATGTAATTTTTTCCCTATGGGATGCATGCAAATCACATCTCAAGACAGGAGGTGTCATGGGACTGACCAGCAGTGTGTTGGCCTACATAATGTCAAGATGACTTCCAAAAGTCTTAAAGGAGCAATGTGCAAAATTCATCCTTTTTAGATTTCAGGAATAAAGAAAATTGCTGTGTAAAGAACTAGTGGCATAACTTCATTTGGAGCAAACTGTGACATCACATCCCTCTCTGTGTGTTTTTCTCCAGCCTCTTGTTTTCCAGCCAGGATGGCCGCGCATTCATGTTAGTTCATGTGAATCTCCGCGTCCTCCCTCCCCTCGGAACTGTTGGTCCTCCCCGCATAAAACGCCACAGCCAGTGAGGAGCAGCCAAGCTTATATTTGATATTTAACCCAGTCCCGGCTAATGTTACAGACAGACAGTGGGAATGTTAACATCACAAGCTGTTCAAAAATCACATAAATGCTCCTGTATTGTATTGTGATTTAGATTCTCACCCCACCGTGCATCGTGGAAAGAGAGAGACAATTTTTCGCTTTAAATAACCTCACATTGTCACACTGTCACCAAGTAGCTGTGGGGGACAGCCAAGCTAACGTTACCTGCTAGTGGGGCTCTGGCCTCTTGCTGCCCAAGAAGGAGGCTACGGATCTGGCTGGAGCTAGCACCAACGATTAGCTCGACTAACATCATAAACTGTTCCATAATTATGTAAATGTTATATTGTGTTGTTATTGGGATCCCAACTCGCCATGCTTTGTAGAAAGAGACAAATAGACGCTTTTTTCACCTTAAATAACATCACATTGTAACCGAGTAGATAAAGGGGACAGCCGTGCTAACGCTAACCGGGCTCTGGCCTCTCTTGCTGCCCAAGAAGGAGGCTGCAGGTCTGGCTGGAACTGGTGCCAATGATAAGCTCAGCTAACATCATACACTGTCAAGTAATTACATATATGTTGTTATATTGTGTTGAGATTGAGATTCCAACTTGCCATGGTTTGTAAAAAGAGAATTCGATTTTTTTTTTTTGCTTGAAATAATTTTAAATTATCATCGAGAAGATGTGGTAGACAGCAGAGCTAACAGAAACAACTAGCGAGCCTCTTTCCTCTCTTGAGCGGAGAGTTGCTGACAACAGGAGGTGTGGCAGGTGGAGTGCCAGGGGAAATGGGAGGTGTGGCAGACATGCAGGTTTGTTTTGGTGTAAAGCTGCTACAGAGTTGTGACCACTAGTGGTCAATCGATTTTGCATATTGCTCCTTCAGTCATAGCAAAAATAGGTGTGGTGGGCCTGGCAGTTTAGTTGCCTCTAGGTGTACATAATATCTGGGGATAGGAAGACTCTGCTGCAGTATTTCACCAACAGAGAATGTACTTAAACCCAATAAACTTCAGCACCACTTACATTAACTTCACTGCACCACTCTCAGTTTAAAAGGAAAACACCGGAGCTGAGAGATCACATTGGAGCTGAAACAAGAGATCAATATCAGATTTACACTTTTGTGACCAATATTGGAATCTACATTACTGTAAAGTCATTTCTTGTTGTTGACAGTTAAAAAATAGTCTGATTAGTCAGTCAGGTCTAACCTACTACAGAGAGCTGTAGGCTGCATTTTGTGTGTGGGCCTATATTTTGTGTGTATGAATGTGTGTGTGTATGAGAGAGGGGGCTGGTGTGTGTGCCTGTGGGTGTGAATGTTCTTTTTACTTTTTGTATAGGACTGTACTGTAGGAGTGTGTGTTTGTGCCCCTCCCGTCCCAGACTCTCAGCATGAGCTTTGTGTCAGGCTACTGTTGTTGTCAACATACACTCCAGTTGCTAGGTTACCAGTGGGGTCGCTACAATGTCGGCAGCTTCCTGGAGTTTATCGCCCTTAATCTTATGCTGACCAGCAGACTCCCTGTCTGTACATTCTACAACCAACCTTCTCCTCCTCATTCTCTATCTTTAACTTTATAAACAAGAAGAGAAGGAGCAGAGAGTGTGCAAACTCATGAGGCATTAGTGATTATGACATTCAACGCCTGCGGTTTATGATTAAATTATTTCAGCATGGTCAGTCCAGTTTAGTACAGGTTACCTCATTATTTTCATTCCCAGCATAATAAGAGCATTTTATAAGTTTAAAACACTTATTCTTTCATTCATTCATTAGAACATAAATAGTGAAAATATGGGAATATGGTGACACCAGTGAAAAAAGGCCAATGGAGGAAACAAGCGCTAGTTTTAATTTTTTTTTTTTTAATGATTCTAACTGTTCGAGCTCCTTAGTTGATCCGCTGCTTTCAATTTTTTGAGAAAATAGTAATAAAAGGTGTCTTAGTTAACTTCATAATGTTTGCATCTACTGGAAAACAGCTCACGTATGTAATGTGATATATTGTTAATCTAAATGTGATGCCTTATTTTAATTAGCGGATACTGGTGATACTCGGTAGGTGGGCCAACAAATGTAGTAGTTCACACTTAAGCAACAGCAGCATCACATCCAACATACCAGGTTACAGCAACGACCTACACCTTGTTACAACAAGTGCACTACAACTCTATATAGAAGTACCCACCAGAATGATCTGATGCAAAACACACACACACACACATACTGACAGGTAACCCTCAAAAAGTTTGTGTAATGGGTGGAAAAATATGCATAATAAATTCACGGATACAGACATGGGTAAAAGTGAATTATACACGGGCAGGCAGTGGCTGAGGACAAAAATATATTTTTGTTGGAAAAAAAAAAAATTCAGTGACAAATGGCTGCCCTTGACCCCGTCATCAAATTCGTCTCTGATCCGACAGAGATCTAGCTGGCCACTAGCCACTGCTAGTTTGTACTTTGTACTGTGACATCAAAATGGATAACATGAAGGAAACATTAGCCAGGGGAGAATACCACCTTGTGGATAATGCATTGTCAAAGACTAAGTTGGATGTTTGGAAGAAGTTTGGTGCATGGATTAAAGCAAAAAAAAATCTTTTGACTGAAATTTTTTTTCAGGCTAAATCATATTCCCCCGTTCATCTA
>JAPQLA010000016.1:2399650-2410536 GCA_029822935.1 Naso vlamingii
GCTAGTTTTATTGGTTGAGAGCAGCATTAGTAAACCACAACAAAAACACGTGTAGCCTTTTTTCCACCCCTCATTTTTCCCATTGACGGAAATCCGTCGTGGCGACGGAGAACTTTTATCCATGTTGGTGTAATAATAGAGTGCTTTAGAGCAGAGGTTTTAACGCTGAACATGGCCAGTGCCATCTTTGTTTTAAGAAGAATTTCAGGCTCTGGGGGACCAAAAACCCCTAGTTGTTGACTAGATGGATAACAACCTTGGTGACGCGGCAAGTGCTGTTTTTTTGTAATTATTACACATATGGAAGAATAGGAGCCTTTAGTAGGAGCTTTTCTAACACTGTGGGCGGCCTGGACCTGAGACTCAGCTGTACATATGAAGCTTAGTCTCAGTTGAGGCTAATGTGATGAGAGATGGCTGGGCAATGAACAGGAGTACATCAGGATCAATGACAAGCACATTGCTGGCACTGAGGGAGAGGATTTGATTTTGTTTCACTTCTGTGTGAGTGACTATAGCTTGTGTGTATATGGTCGGCTCTCAGGGCTTTTATGAACGGGCACAGGCGGGTGCGGCTTTGCTTTAGACATAATAATAGGTGATGGATCAGCTCTGGTACAGAGCTTTACAGGTTTGGGTTGGTTCCAGTTTTAAAAAATAGACCTGTGTAGGACTCTCTCCTATCCAGTCCCATGGTACTTGAAAGAAATGATTTAATCCAACAAAAAACACCTGAACACTAAAACACCTCTCTAATTCTGCCGATGTTATGGGGGTTGTGATGCTATTCGCGTTAATTTCAGTGTTTCAGAAAAAGTGCTTTCAAGATTAATCTCAGTCAACATCATCAACAATGACATATAAAGATAGCCCTGCAAACTCTGCACTGCTGGCAAACCGAACAGAGCATTCTTAGCTAACTTGCACTTACTGTTAGCCAGTCCTGTCACTGGTGACACAAAACTTACAGTTTTGTTGTTTGTCCTTTTGTGTAATTTCAATATCATTTTGATGATGCATCCCCAGTCTCTTCACCTCCAATGGTTCCTTGATAATCTACTTTGTTCATGCTAACATCACAGCCACCTCAGACTGCCATTGTCGCTCTTCCCCTCTCTTACTGTTCAGCACCCCACTGTACCCTGTTATTGGTTAAAAGTCAGCAGCCTGTGGCCTGAATGATTGTAGCATTTTATGTTTTTACTTGACCTAAATTTGTTCTGAGGCCAGAGGGTAAAATGATTGGTTGACTGAGAAGACCGGTGTCATCATAGAGTGGGTGGAGCTCAAATATTTTGGTGTTTTGACCTTTCCATGACCTCTAACTCAGCTGTAGTATTTATCCCTTAGAGCAGCATTACTAAATATTAAGCATTAGGTACTGTAACATGATAAATGCCTTTACTGCACCATGTCTTCCCCACAAACAATGTTATTCTACAAACGTTAATCTGATACTTCAATTGTTGCTTACATAAAAGGAGCATAAATTTGTATCCAATAGGCTCTTACTAAATACCTAAGTTCCTTACGCACAAGCAGTTTTAAAAAAGGCAGAATTTGCTCAACCATAAGCAGCTATGACATCAAAATACTGCTTACATGTTAATGTATTAGTAATAATAAGCCAATGATATAATTCAAAAGACTATGCAAATACTACACTGACAGGGGGTATTCTTGCTGTGTAGTGCTTGATTCTATTGATACTTTAAGTACAAGTACATATTACGGTTAAAGGTTGATTTTTTTAACTTCCATTTTTAAATTGAAATACTGATTAAATCTACTACATGTAGAGTTGAAATTGTCTGTTTGACGCCCCCCCTCGTGACAGACTCTCAGACAGACAGACTCAGAGCTCTAATTAAGCTCTTTAGAAAGCAAACCAAATAATTTTAACCAGTGTGGGAAACATGCTCTCTGTGCCTTTAATAAAGAATTAATGACTTTTAAACATTAACATCTGATAAATTTGTATGCGTGACCTGAGGCATGTAATAATCACAATATTCTCATTTCTTAGGTTAAACATAAAAACACCAATTCTTGATTAAAGGCACAGAGAGCACTGGTTAAAATTATTTGTTTTGCTTTCTAAAGAGCTTAATTAGAAAGTGTGGGGCTGGCTAGTTTAATGTCAGGCATGTATTAATAACATGTAGATGCAACAGCCAGAAGAGTGATGTAAGAGTGCTGCTCACTCCACCCAACACAAAAATGCCTGGCTCTTCTGCCTTTCCATAAATCCAAAGCATGAATGCATTAATTGAATTTACAACTTGTTAAAACTGCTGATCATACTGGCATTGCAAAGGGTGGGGTGGGCCTAATGTTTCAGTGAAGGGAGTATGCTATTAAACATCCAGATGTGGACAGAGAGGAATCTGAAAGCCGGGATAAAAATTAAATAAACTATAGCAGGCTGAGTGGGACTCAGATTATTCTATCTGCAGATCAAACCTTAACATCAAAGAGATGAAATGACATGCGACTTTGTGTCAGCATCAAAGTTCAACACAGTGCAGCACCACTTTAGTAGTTATTGTTTCCTTTTAGCGCATTCTGTATTGATATCAGTTGATAATGGAATCACCTAAAATATCTTCCCATTTTATTCTTTGATTTGCAAACGATAAACAAATTCTCACAAGGGTTAGGTCACCTCTGACCAACTGCACTAGAAGATGGCAAGATTAACCTGGAAGAGAATCAAGCCCATGACCCTCGACTATATCGCTGTGTCTGTGCCACCGGTTACAACCGGCCTGGGTGTTAGCCAGCAGACTAATGGTGCCTGATCTGAAGAGAGTAACCGTCAACACTCAGCAAGGCATGTGTAATTAACACCGAGGAGAGAGGTGGAGGACTGGATTAATGTGTGCTAATGTTGGCCTCTTTAGCAACTGGTCAGATATCAGCCTCACACAGCTAAATGCAAAATATAAACATGACTTCCTTCAAATGCTGGAAGGTCCCAAGTGAGAGCCCACATTGAAACTCTACCAACAATGTGGTGAAACACAAATGTGTCACTGTGTAAACCTAAAAGTTATAATGCAAGACCCAACTGAAAGAACAATGAAATTGTATTTTTATAGTTTTAGTATTTATGAAAATTAAAAACCAATCCCTCAGATTTAATGTGTTTAAAAACCCTTAAATCTGAGTCAGAGTCAAAGTGAGCCTGTCTTAGCAAACACAGAGCTGTAGTGAGATACAATGCTGCTCTGTTAGCTAAGACCCACAGGCTAGCAGTCATTTGTAGGGTTGGATACAGGGTTAATACAATTTAAATTTTTATCTCCTTAATTGCTACTGCTTTCTAATATAGAAATTTTATTGTTAATTACAGGAAGTTAATCAATTCTGTAGAGTTAGCTAGAATTTTTTTTCCCCAGTGTGTATAGTTTCAGTAAGTTATTTATAAACTATTAACAGCAACGCAAAGTACAAGTAAAACGTGCGTGCAAATTACTATATCGCTAACCCGTTTCACAAAACATGAAACATTCGGGCGATTTATAAAACAGGAGCGCAAAATAGAAGGTGGGCCTTCCTTTTTAAAAAATAAATCCATATTGTCGCAACTTCCCGGGCTCCGTAGCAGTGACAATCGGAGATAAAAATAAAGGTTCTGCAGACATGAAGAAAAGCACATTCTTACCTGAATGGGCAGAATACATTTTTTTTAATGAAATGAGAAATCTTTCAGCTTGAAATGACATATGCTGTGAATCAGTGTTTCCTACACTAAAACAAGTCAAGTCAAAACATTGCTCTAATCATGTTTCATGTGAAAGAATAGCTTTGAGAGGCTGCAACAGAGTACAAGCCTGACCTAAAAAGGACTGTTGACAACAAGGACTGACAGGCATCACACTGAGTAAATCTGGGTAAGAAAAATCTAACTTTCAGCTTCTGAGCATTTGATGAGAACTTTTTGCTGTTCATGGTAACTGTCGTCAACAGCAAGCAGTGCACTTGAGGAAGTGAGTGTTTCTCAAGCACCAACTGTGCCTGTCTCTGTATATCCTGTTATGTCTGTCTGGACGCCTGTAAGCTGACACTATGACACCATCCATAGCAAAGAGCTGTGCACAAAATGACCTGGCAAAACAACTTAGACAGACTTTTATCCCTAATCTGTTTTTGCTTTCATGAAAGGCCATCACATCATCCGAATAGCATTTGAATACAGCTGGGAATACTCAAATGTGAAAATATGTAGTCACACCCTAATGTGGTCAAGCCTGCATGAAAACTGATAAAAGTAGCGTATAAGAGCTGGAATATAGAGGACTAATGATACGGAAAGACTTATATCACACAGGGTTTTTTGCCACTCATACCACATTCACAAGCAGTCAGGAACATGCCCTCACAAACACAGGAGTGGTGTATTTTATTACAGTCCACTTGCCTCCTCATAAAGCTCAAAACAGTTCTATTCATGAAGTATGTTAAGTCTGCCAATCTAGAGTGCTAGCCAATGCACATGCACGTCATTTTGGAAAAACTAATATATACAAGCTTTCTGCTTCGAGACCTTGCCTTGAGACAGTGGATATCACTTTAGATCTTAGGATCCTGAATGTTGACTCCTCTAAATTCCTGATTTCTGATATGATCAAATTGAAATACATGTGATCAAATGTAGGGAAATTCAACAAATGAAAATGGTTTAGAAGTAGTGGCATATCTTGTACAGAGATAGTGGTTGATATCTTCACCTCTTACAGGTCCAAGTTGTTATTTGGTGACCAAAGGCCCAGATAAAGGTTGCAAAAGAACACCCTATCATCAGTAGTTACTGAAAAGAACAGAAAGTTTTCAAAGGTTGAAAACTTTGAAAAGTAGCAATCTTTAAATTTCAATTTTCTTTACAATATTATAGTATTCGGTCTGTGGTAAAATGCATTTTTTATTGTTATGTTACACATATATATGTATATGTGTGTGTGTGTGTGTGTATATATATATATATATATATATATATATATATATATATATATATGTGTGTGTACAAGTATGTGTGTGCGTGTGTGTGTGTGTGTGTGTGTGTGTGTGTGTGTGTGTGTGTGTGTAGCATTTTCAACGAACTGCAGACTTAATGAGTTGCAGTAGTCTAGCCTGAAATAACAAATGCATAGACTAGTTTTTCTGCATCTTTTTTAAATAGGATGAGCCTGATTTTGTAATGTTAGAGGTGAAAAAAGGCAGTACTTATGATTTGTTTATGTGAGAGGTAAAAGGACATATCCTGATCAAAAATAAGGATATTTTACGATGTATTTTAGGTCCAAAACAGTATTATTGCCACTGAACTTTGAAGGTTTTAGCCTTTTTCAGTTGAGATTCATCTTAAAATAAAAGCAATAATAATAAATGGCGACGCAAAGTCAGCTTAAGTTTTGCTCTTAAGCTCACAGTGTCTTCACAACCTTGTCACCAGATAGGAAAGACAACAAAAGTTACAGTAAGAAAAAAAAACAAAACAAGGACAGCCCATGTTCCATTCCTCCCACTATACAAAAATAAAGCCAAATTATCCCTCATACATGAGCTGCCATCTTGCTGCTGATGACGTCATTTGGAGCCAGTCTGCGTAGAAGTGATCTACAGATGGAGCCGCGAAAGTCATGCATGTTACACTTCTGTCAACCGCCTGACTTTCGCATCCTTACTGTCCTGCTCTCCACATAAAGGGCATAATATTTACTGCATTGGCACTTAATGGTGGCATTGGAAATCCTGAGATGCAGATGTCTCCAACATATTTGTAATAGTTACTTGGTGTAGTTGGCTGCATCCTCATCAGAAAGACTTAGCCCAAACCCTCAAACCCAAAGTCAAACCCAAAAACATTTACTGTAAAAACAATTGATAAAATTGCTTCTGCAGATGACGACTGTGTAATATGGTTAATAACTGCTGAAAATATACTGGAAGTTGACCTGAAGAGTGTCAACTCCTGCTTTCAAGATTTAGAATGAACTGCACAACTCTATGGAATGTTGTTGCCGTAGAACTCATAAATGTAACACGTAAACTGAAGGACAATGTTACAGTGGTGTTTAGTGAGTGTACTGTGTAATTATAGCTTTCTTGGGGGTTTTGACGGATTTATGGATTGCATTGTTTTTGTACAACCACCAAGTCTGAGTGCGTCAGTTCCTGGAAGTTAGCTTGGTAAATAGCTGCTGTTATCCACATGTGAAGTCCTGATGGTTGGATCAGTGGTGTTACAATAGCACATGGTTGTGATGTTCTCAGTAGGGTGTTGGCCATTTGATTTTTCTCCTTCTTGGAAGCAGGCTGACCAGAGCCAACCTGTGTGTGTATGTATGTGTGTGTGTGTGTGTGTGTGTGTGTGTGTTTGAGTGGTGACCTCATCACACCTGTATGGGGGGGGGGCATGCACACACTAAAAGGGAGCTGACAGACATCTTTACAGGCTGCCATATGAGCAAATTAAACGTGGTCGATATTTTATTCAATAGAGGTTGTGCAATTGTCAGATTAGTATTTTTTTAATGTGATTTTTTAATATGTAATGTTTGTTTTCATTGCCTATGTGCAAGTTGCACAGCAAGTATAGGGGAGTCTAGACACATTTGATGCCCATTTGACCTGTCCGAGTACAGTTACATAGCTGGTCATAGCAGCCCAGCGACTCCATTGTCAAGGTCATGAAGTAGACAAGTGAATGACAACACCTTATTCACACCCCCACCCCCATCCTACCACACACACATACACACACACGTTGACGGCGAATCATTGTAAAACATGAAGTGCAGTCAATGTCCCACATTTATAGCAGTATGTGCATAGCACATGTATATTTAACCCTGCTCATGCTCACACATAGGCACAGTGGAAGTCATTGTGAAACATGAGGTAGAGTCAAGGTCAGACAAATGTAAGGACATACAGCAGGGGTATTCAACTAGATTAGGCAGGGGGCCACAATTATAGAATGACTTGAAGTTGGGGGCCACATGACTATTACAACAAAAATGAACAAATATGCCTTTTTCTTTTTTAGACTAGGGTTATCTATAAGGCCAAACCTCATCAGAAAAAAGACAGAGTATGTGAGTCATTTAAAATGCCAAATGTAGTATTCAGCTAAAGAAACATTATTTTAAATGCACTGTAGAAAGGTCATTTTGTGACCATGCAGTATACAAGCATAATGAAGTTGATGTTGACCTACTTTTAATATAACACACCACAATAAAAAAGCACCACATTCAAAATAAGATTTCGTTATCTGAATATTATATAAAGCATTGAGCATAAGCATTTTCAATCCATAGCTAGTTTGTTGTTATAAGATAGGCAACCAAAATGTTAACCACAGGCTTCTTTATTATAACAAATCTAGATTTATGCATTATGAAATCAAAATGTTGGATAGAAAACCAGAAAATAATGCTCGGCCTATAGCAAATGAGATCAGAGGAGGCCTAAAAGTCCCTCTGAAATGCAAAGTCCAGCAACAGAGATTGACAAAATATACACAAAACGCTGGGTAGAAAACCAGAAAATAATGCCAGGTCGAGGATAGCAAATGAGATCAGAGGAGGCCTAAAAGTCTGTCTGAAAGACAAATTCCTCTGCAACAGAGATTGATAAATATACAGAACAAAACGCTGTGTAGAAAAACAGAATAATACCAGGCCTAGACTGATATATAATGCCACATATTGCAATACTCAGCATCGTTAATTCAAAATTTAAAAGTAGTGCTGAAGATACAACTTTCTGTGTACCACTCAAGTAATCTTATGATAGGCAGGCACATCTCATTATATTGGTAACTGAGTTGACAGACTATTTTGATTAATTTTGATGTTCTAATTTATTGAAGGTTAAGTGAATAATTCTCATACACTATGACAACCAGGTACTACATCAACCAACGTCGAGAAGGCAAACATTGTCACCTTCTCGGTGTCATTCGAGAACGACTACGCCAAGAAGGCAAAAAGTTTTGCCTTCTCTGTGTCAGGGGCCACAAGAAAGCTCCCCATGGGTCGGATTTGGCCCGCGGGCCGCCAATTGAATGTCTAGGACATACAATATATATGTTTTATGTGACACTATCTGTCAATAATGTCTCTTTATTTTCATTCTTTTTCAACACTAATTCATTTACACACACTGGACCCTCTCTCTTAAATATGTATTTTAATTCTACAAGCTCAGGGCAGCTCAATAGGATTAGGCCATCTGTCTTACATGACATACAAACTTGATTCTTTTGTTGGGTGCCATATTCAGTATTTTCCTTCTCAGTGGAGTGCCTGACTGAGTAGCCTACATGCAGGCAATGCATTTATAAGCAGGCCAAGATTCACAGGTGTGACATATGGCTTTGTAAAAACAATAGAGCTTATATTCAGTCTTATTCCAATTGAATATGCTTATGTTTTTTGTGGATGACACTGTGAATGTATTAATGTGCAGATAATGAACATAAATATAAGTTGTTAACTCTTGCTATAGTGAAGATGCAACAACAAACTCAACGACCGTTGCCCAAATTTAATGCATTTCCTGGTGTACCCGATAAGAAACACAAATCAAACACACCCAGTCTTTTGCCTGACCAACACTGACAACTGACTGGTCTGGTACTTAAATGCTAAATGGTGGAATGCTGAAGTTGTATTCTTCAGCTGTCATTTCCGTGTCTGGTACACTGCTTATGGGCCTTACCTTAACTGAGTTGTGTGAGGCCTTTCTGACAACTCCTGTCACAGATGAGACTCAGCCCCTTTCTGTTCAAAATGTTGGAAAACTGTGAGGAGCGCAGTGGGACAGAGAGGATATGTGGACTGGTTATAATATGCACTGAGAAAGTTCAAGTAAACAAGTTAAATCAACTTCTCAGCCCAAAAAATGAGAGAAAATGAGAAAATGAAAAATGTGAAAAGAGTGCAGCACAGCCACACAGTGCAAATTACAACAGGTTCACCATAATATGAAACAAGCACAGCCAAAGTAAACGTTAAATATAACTTTTGCCATGATCGACCGACATGTCAGCTAATGAGTATGCGGCCTCGGATTTATTTCCCCGATAACTGAGTACATGCTTGCCTATCAGTTTTACTACGTTTACCACACGCTCTAAAACTTGTCGCCTCTGGCGCACTTGTTCTTTGTGTGCTGACATCTGATTTAAATCCAGCAAACGTCTGATGCTTGACTTACCCATGAAGAGTATGCATGTACACATTGCGTATGTGAAACAGTTTTTTTAGGCTTGTTTAGCCTCTGATGTCTGTGCCTCCAATCGTTCCATCCATCCATCTATGAAGGGGTTTGTCTCAGTCTTTTTAGCAAAAGCCAGGCACGCTGCGCAAAATAAATAGTGTTTATCAGCGTGATAGCTGACCCATTTACACTGTGATCCGTCTTTGCAGTGAAATGCCTTCTTTACTGATTCATCAGCTGACTGATTTGGGTGAAACTTGAAAAAAA
Organism: Naso vlamingii; assembly: GCA_029822935.1. NCBI lineage: Eukaryota > Metazoa > Chordata > Actinopteri > Acanthuriformes > Acanthuridae > Naso > Naso vlamingii. The sequence goes on from JAPQLA010000016.1 coordinate 2,409,149, forward strand.
AAAATCCAGTGTGTTGGGATCTGGCTGGCTGAAAAAGTCATACCGAACATCCTCTGGAAGCGCCGCCCCCGTTGCTCTGCTCCTCTTGTTTCTTCAGTTTCCTTCAGCTCCTATCCCCTTTCCATGGCTCTTTGTCACTCATCGTCAGTTTCTGCCACGGGTCTAATGTCCAAATGTGATTCACTGACCTCATCCGCATGTTTGGTTCCTTTACTGTCTCATTTGTCTTCTCCTTCCTGGTCTAGCCCCCCCGTGTGTCAGTGTCACTGCTGACTTCCAGGCTGATGTTAGCATTGCTAGCTGAAGCAGCACAGTCACCTGGGGAATTCCTTGAGAATAAATCTGTTATCTTAGCACATTTTTCATCCTCAGCGAGAAGAGCTTTTTTTGTTTTTTTCCTTCTTTTTCTCTGCTCCTCCTCCTCGCAAGCCGCGGCTTCGACGTAGCCTAATCCTTTCTGCCTCTCTTAAGTCTTGACCTTACATCTAAGGTCAAGACTTAGATGTAGTAAATTCTCACAGAAAAAGTTTATCAAACGGCATATTAGGGAAATGTGGAAATATTTGGGCTGAGAGACCATATTGAATTGAAAGAACAGAAATATATATATTTTTTTTAAAAATAATTATGCTTTTTTAATACTCTTGGAGAGCGGCCCAAGCAGTCCACAGTCGGGCGGCCCTTCTGGCACGTGCCCAAAATCCAGATGGCCAGTCCGTCACTGGGTGTTGGAAGTATAAAAAATGGGAGTGGGACAATTCAAGCAACAATATGTAACTTTTTCACCTTTCACCCAGCAGCCCGCTGTGTTGAAAACAATCAACCCTGTACGTTGTACAAAACAACAATTTTAGTGAAACAACACATGACATGTAACTTAGCAAGCGGCTATTTACTATTCAACAGCAAGAAGTCCAGTTTCTTGTCAGCGGGATCTATGTTTTTTTATGATTTCTGTGTCTCCAAGCTAACCAACAAGTAAGGCTGCTGTCAGTGAATTTCCAAGTGAACAAGAATTATGTTATAAGCAACAAGCAAACAAATTACCAACATTTAGATAAATGCAAGGCTTGTAATAACAGTGTGTGACCCACCCAAAATTGAAGTGACCAGACATTGTTAGCGGTGCTCTGTGTGACTTTTGATTGAGATCTGAATACATGGACTTGGTAAGGTAGCAGTGAAAATGAGGTATGGATTTTGACTGATTTAAGTATTACCTCAATGAAAAAGCAAATTGGATTTGGCTGACCACGCTCTAAAAAATAGTGCTAAATTGGTACAGATGAGCTGTTTTTTTTTCAACACGGCAGAGCTTGGTGGCATGATGTTCCATGTATTGTATTGTATAGTATTGTATTGTTTATTTGATACTGACTGCACTTGTA
>JAPQLA010000016.1:2418563-2444292 GCA_029822935.1 Naso vlamingii
TCGAGATTAGCCACTTTGTGCGAGCTTCTTAAATGGACTTTTAGATTCGTGGGGTTTTTCCCCTTGAGAAGCAAGCCACATATTTTGTCTGTTTCCACTACAAGACACTTGCTTTTATCTGTCACCGCATCATATTCGAAAAAGTCCCACATGGGACTTTGCCGCTTTCTCCCAACTTTTGCTGCAGTCATGAGTCGCTGCTGTGTAAAAGGGGTGACGTCACAGACCGTGAGGCGCATTCAGGTGCTGCGGCTGCTAGTTGGAGATAAACAGCCAGAGCGGAATAAATTGATCATACCGCTTATATTTAATTGACAGAGACGAAAATGAAGGAAATTATATCTATAATTTCAGTTTGTTTTTGTTAGTTTTCTAAACACGCAATATGGTTTCATTTCGTTATCGTTTTTGTCTTTTAATTTTTGTTTTTATTTATTTTAGTTAACGAAATTGTTTTTTTCAATTTTAGTTTTCGTTATTTCGTTCGTTTTCGTTAACGATAATAACCTTGGTAATATTGTGATTTGACCTCACACAAATTTCAACAAAAACAAACTGAACTGATTTTGCATCCTCAGTATGTTGTAGGTGAGAGGAAAAAAGTCAAGTAATTGTATGGGGAGAAAGTTTTGTAAATCACCTAGACACGACATCAAAAACCCATTTAGATCCATATCTGCTTAACTATCCAATCCAGTCCAGTCCAATCCATCTTTATTTGTACAGCACATTCAAAACAACAAGGTTAACCAAAGTGCTTTCCAATCAATCAATACAATAAACATAATAAATAATGTCTCATGCCCTAATTATGAGACGACCCTGTGACAGGCCTGGCCGACATGCCGTCTTTCAGAGGCTGTAGCCAGCTCAATTGTAAAGCTAGTGAAGATACAGGTATCATATGAAACTAGACAACCTAAGGAATCCATACATATCACACAATACTACATTGTCAACAAGGGGATGAAATAATGCACCAAATTTAGGCAAAATTTATGGCAAGAAAAAAAAATGGCACGTCCATTTTCAAAGTGGTCTTTTGCCCTCTGACTTCCAGATATCTGAATGAAAATGGGTTCTGCGGGCACCCACGGGTCTCCACTTTGCAGAAATGCCCCCTCCCTATCCATCCACCCACCCATACAATTAAGACTTTTTTTCTCTCATTCAAAACATATTGAAGATGCAAGTATGGACAAAATGGCCTGACTGTTTTATATGTCATAGTGTTGGATTAGCAAGCAGCTTTATACTGTATAATGTAGCAGGCTGAAGTAGAGCTATTTGACTTGCTTTATGTGCTGGTGACTTAATTTACTGCATAACGATGCATTACACTTTATAGGATCATAGGTGGTTTTGAAAATACTTATCTGAAGGCTAACTAATAATGTAGTGCAACATTTACTTCCGAAATATAATGAATCCTTCATAAATATTCTCAGAAACTAAAGCTTAAATGCATGTCATCAAAACTAAATGATACTAGCAGCTGTGATAATGTCTCATGCCCAAATAATTTTGAATTGTATTATTATCCTCAGATGAGCTTGATGAGCTGGAGATGAATGGGAAGCCGTGCTCAACATCAGTGCATTCCTGTGATGCCCAAAAACAGTGGGCCAACCCTGAAATGGAGGATCACACATATTCAAAAGGGCCTGTCATCACATGCAGTACGGGTTCACCATCCCCAGAACTGTCACATCCTGTTGCAGATAGCATTTTGCAGAGTGATGCAGACTCCCTCTTGTATACAAGCATCCCACCAGATGAGTTTCACACCCTTGTGTCCTGCCTACAACCATTTTCCCCAACTACATCATCCATGCCGGTTGTGGACCAAAACCTAGTGACCTTAATGAAACTAAGACAAAGCTTTGTCATGGCTGATCTAGCACAGCGATTTAAAACATCACAAGGTCAGGTCAGCAAGACTGTTGGATTGTGGATAGACATAATGTCTGAACACATCAAGGGATCTTGTTCCATGGCTACCTCGTGAAACAATCAAAGCTACGTTGCCACAGGCTTTTAACGGGCAGTTTCCAAACACAACCTGTGTAGTTGACTGCACAGAGACAGTCTTGCAGAAAGCCAAGAACCTCCACTCTAGAACTGAATTGTACAGCCACTGCTATGCCAACAACACAGTGAAATATTTAATGGCTATCTCTCCCTCTGAAATTATCATGTTTATTTCAGATGCTTATGTTGGCAAATACAGTAACAGGTACGTAACACAGAACTCTGGGTTCCTGGACTATTTGCGTGCTGAGGATGAGGTGATTGGGGACTGTGGTTTCACCTGCTGGAGGAGCGCAGGGTGAACTTAATCACGCCAGCATTCACACACAAAGGAAGCCAGCTGACCAATGAGGAGGTCACTCACACACAATGCATTGCTCACACTCGCATTCATGTTGAACAGGCAATAAGGCGTCTGAAGGTGTACAAGATTCTTTCTCAAGCAGTGCCAATTAACTTGGTCCTAAGGATAGATAAAATACTCAAGATCTGTGCTGGTCTAGTGAATTTAAGAGGTGAGCTTATTTCAAGTGAAAAAGAAGAATGCATTTAATATTGCAATCCAACACACACCAGACACTTGAACATTTCACTTTTTAAAGAGTAACTTAACCCCTAAACCACTTTTTTCAGCTCTTTTTTTTACTCTGTTTTGTTTTTCCATTAGTTAGCTATGTGAAACATCATGACACGACAGGGATTCTGGGTAATAGAATTCGGCGGAGTGTGGTTTGATGCGCACTTGCAGAAAGGGTGCATTAAGGGTGCAGGAGGGCACCTACGATCAGCCCTGGAGAACAAAACTAGAAAATTGGAACACCCTACAGTCTTGCACCCTTTACTGTGAACGCACAATTGAGGTGCTCAAGGGTGCAAGTGCGGATACTGGGACAGGGCAAGTGTACTTTAAAGTGTAAAGATTCTATATATTCTGTTTGCTAGGCAACCAGAGGATATAGAATTCTCTGGTTGCCTAGCAACCAGTCTCAGCCTGAAGATAGCACTTGTAACATCTAGTTTTACCTGTGACATCACGTTTCACCTTATCAGCTGATCAAAATATATCAAAAAGTTCTGAAATGAACTTAGATTATAAAAGCACTAGTTCTCCTTTCCTTGTAATCAACATTGCACGTGTATCTAGATGCCTCTTCTCCGTTTTGTCACATCTATTCTGTGTGATACGAACTTATGGATACAGCAAGGAACCGTGTTTTCTATGTCTTTTTGTCTGTTCAGGTTGACAGCAGTCTTGATGTTTGGCTGGTGATGTGCAGTGATGCAAAAGAAAAATTACTGATAATTCCCCTGAGATGCTTTATTACTAAAGTAACAAGCCTGTTTCGAAAATGTAAGGAGGAGAAAGAACAGATATTTGTATTGAAACGTAGGAGGTAAACATAAATAGCTGACAGAGACATAAATACTTGAGTAAACTACAGATAGCCGCCAAGAATTTGTACTCGCTATTGCTGTCTGTATAACTTCGTATTTACTGCTATTATTTTTATATTAACTATTTACAAGCAATTAGAATTACTGAGCACTGAAACTGGGACGCTTGAAACCCAGAAAAATGAAATCTGTTTTAGGTACAAATATAAAACATGTTTTAGTGTAAAAATGTCTTTCCTCGTGTTCCAACAGTTGTGTTCTGTAATATGTCTGGGGGTGATCTTTAAGATTTTGTGCCTTTTAATAAACCTAAAAGCAAAAAGTAGTATTTCATATTATTTTCTTTGAAGTTTTTACCACCTTTATACAATGCTATTGGTGTTTTTGTGTGTAACATTGCCACGCCTCACACCTTTTATCTGTTTACTGTATATTCAAGAGATTCAGGCATTTGGAGCAGAGCTTCATCCTCTTTTCAACAAAGTCATCCACGAATCTTGGCAACATGTGTGAAAAATAAAAACCCTGCAGGTGTTTCATGTGTACATCTGCATAGTCTTTGTCAAATGGCATGTCCAACTTCAGGTGCTCTGTTGGTGTCTAGATGACCAGCTTGCAGCTCTACAGCCCCAGGCACATCATTGTCAGCTGTGTCTGGAAGAATAAATGTAAAATAAAGTGGGTTATAGTTTGTTTTAATGAAGGTTTACAAGTACACAAAAATAGAAATATTTTTCCCCCACCTGGAGGTAGTATCCACTTTGCCCTTTAGGAAGAATGAGATAATTCCCAACACTTACGCATCTGGTATCACCATTTGGCCAACTAAGAAACTGCAATGGGACACTTCAGTGGACACTTAATCTCAAGGAGCTGTGCAGTGTCTAAAATTCCATCTGGGCTGGCTCCAAACCAGGGATGATCAGGACACACCACAAGGCCTTTCCTCTCCACAGCGTGCCCTTTTCCTTTCATCTGTTGAATGGCTTTTTCCTCATTCTCTTTGCCATACTTTGTTGTTGTGTTGCCAGTGAAGGTGGGGTACAAGTGTCCATTCAGGAATTTTTGTGGGTTAGTATTGCTCCGTTTGGGGACTCTCTTTGCTGTGCTGGTGGTTAGTTGCAGTTATCTTGCATCATGCCACAGTTGTGATGCACTCTAATTGGTCAGCTTCTTCATCTGGGCAGGGCTTAGTTAAACATAGGTCTCATAAAAAATGAGATACTTTTTACAGGTTAGTGTTGTGCCATGCTCTGTATGGGGTGTACGTAAATCACACTGGCTCTGAAGGGACTTATTACCCTCTACATCTAACCTATAACACCGCTGAAAGAGACTATCTGTCTGCAACTGAAATGACAGGGCCATCACAGAGGAACTGACATAGGTTTTGAATTCCGAATGATTCTTAAAGTTTTGGGGGGGCTTCTGCAGATGGAGCACTTGCAGAATCTGGTGTTGATGTTGATGAGCCTGGATGGATGTGGTCTGGTTTGTGACTTTCAAAATTTATGTGCATTGCCTTTTTCAGCTCCACATTCTTTCTTCTGCATTCCACTTTCTCTGTACATCAGTACAGGATATCCCTGTCTCTCCCTGTCTGACTGCATTCTCAACCTACATGAAAAGTTACAGTGTCATTGAAAAGCACATTATAATAATAAAACTATCAAGACAATTGATATTTTTACCTTTCATAATATTGCAGGTGTGTGGCTGCAAGATCTCCCTGGTCTGCAACACATGAGCATCCAGCTGTTTGTATTTCACCCAACGCTGAAACTAAAACCCAGGCCTGGTGATGTGGGACTTTGAGGCTCTGGCTAGGCTCTGTGTCTGCTTTAAGAAATATAAGGTCCTGTCCCATCTTCTTTAACAAAACACGACCAACCTTGTTGCTGTGGAGGTACTGATATGCCTCAGAGCTTTTCAGATTTTTCATAGCTTTGCTGTCTGTAGCAACGGAGTCAATAAAGTAGTTAATATGCTAGTGTACGTTATCCGTGGCCACTTCTTCAGGTCGTCCTCCCATCCCTCGATAGTAGAAGGCAGCAGTATGATGACGCTATCCCGTTTGAGGTGTGAAAGGTGATGTTCCCATGTATTTTATTTCCTAGTCGCCTCAAAAAAGAGGATTAACGTCAGTCGTTACCATGGTAAACACTGGTTCCGGATCAGTGATAGGATCAGCAGAAGTCGCACCCATAATTCATACAAGGGATCATAGGGGCTAGGAATAAGGTGGATAGGCTATGTGATTAGAAGAGACCAGAGGAGCAAGATCGCTTGTTGACTGGCGCAGAGAAATGTACTTCTTCACAACACTAGCGACGTGCTAAAAGCAAACTGATAGAGGAGAATTTGTCAATGCTGGGCACTGCCAGGAAAAAGAAGCTTGCTGTTCTGTGCCTTTGCTTTTGTTGTGGACTGTTTTGACCATGTAAAATGCAATGTTTTCAATCAGTTTGTTGTTAGCACGTTGCTAGCATTAGTTCATAGGACACTAACTAACTTGCATGCTAGCTTGTAATGTAGCCTGTACATTTGCACTGGATTGATTTTTAAACACCCTGTGCCAATAATAGCAGTGGCTTTAGGCTATGTAATTACAAGAGACCAGAGGAGCATAATTGCTTGTTGACTGGTGCAGAGAAATGTGCCTCTGCGAGCTAACCCAAGCAACGTACTAACAGCAAACTGGAAAGGGGAGAATTCAGGCTCCCGGCGCTTTGCAGAGCTTCAGCCTGCGTGTGTCTAGTGTGTCCCTGGCATTACAGTGTTTTGTCAGAAACATGGATCCTCCACTCAGCAGTGAACAGAAAAGACATGTTGTGCTGGAATCTGAACAATGCCCGATAACACGTTGCTACCGATTCATTTTCGGGCATTTTCCACAGGCTAATTAGCTAGTAGCAGTTAGCTAGAAGCTAGTTAGCTAGCACAGTGACATTAACTAGTACGGCCACTGTTTTATCATAACCTATCGATAAACAATAAATGAAAATAAACAACAATGACAAACTACTGAATGTAAACTAGAGGCTTGTGGTTAATGACACAAGTTGTTAGCGATTCATTTTAACCTTAACAAGACTAGGGTAAAACTTAGGACATGGTTGGTCCTATTTGGTCCATACATTTGCACACTGCCCAGACACAATCACCCGTAGCTACAGAAATTATTAGTGTCTGAGCACCACATAATGCGAACGCCCTATTGTTCCTAGAAGCACAGCTATATTATTCATCCTATTATTGCTTAATTGACTTACTAAAACTACCACATAACAACTACTAATATCCAAACATGCTCATGTTACACATTACCTCTAACTATCACTAAAACACACTGGCTGAAAAAAAAAATGCATTCACCAGACAGGGCCAGCCATATACTAGGTTTTAACCTAGTCTTGTTTGTACATTGAGCTGAACCTGGATGTTTAGCTTAATCTCTTCTTAGGGTGACCTCTTAACACCATTGCAGAGAAAGCAGATGTAAAATAGCCTCCTGGCTAGTTCTGGCACATTTACATTTTATGTTTAATTAGTGTGCATTGTCCCTGCTCAATAAACCTAAAAAAAATGTAACAAAATAAAGCTTGAGACAGAGTGTGCTTGTGTGTGTTTAAGTTCAATGAGAATTCTCGGGGTGTAACACTAACCAGCACAAACATCTCTCATTTATCTTTCCTGACATTTTTCCCAGAAAGAGAGAATGGAGGGAAAATAAGGAGGGTATTGTTTTGCTAAAGGAGTGGAAAAACAGACTTCAGTTTCCCTCGAGGGTGTGGCTGGTCTGTGATGTCATGTGGTTACCATAGTTACTGTGTGTAATCATTGGTCATGTGTGCATGAGAAGAGACAACAAGCTCCTGTCAAGAGCCAGTCTTGTCATGTTATGAGCCAGACAAATAGAAAAGTGACATCTTTACACACACACACACGATAATTGTACTTCAATTCTGACAGTGTGATGTTTTTGGCTCTTAAAGCAGAAGGAGGAAACAATCAGAGGTGTCTAATTAGCCATGCTTACCACAATGCTTCATTTTGTTTTTACTGCTATTCAAAGGAGTGCCTACAAAGGGAAGTGTGTCTGTGCGTGTGTTTTAAGTACATTTTTCTTTTTGTATGTAACTTTCATTGTATAGTATATAGTATGATATAGTAGATATGATATAGTAGGCTATCCTATGGTTGTATAATACAGTATACTGTAGCACAATATAGTACAATATACAGTACAGTATAGTGTAATATGTAGGGCCTGACCAATATGGGATTTTTGGGGCTGATGCCAATACCGATATAAGGAAGTAAGAAAATTGCTAGGTCCAGTATATCGGCTGATATTCTAGATGTAATGTTTTGAATGTGGTCATCAAATACGTGTGACAAAGATACGTAATGGAGGCAGGATATCCAACCAACTTTATTCCAAACATCAGTGCACTGAACAGTTAACACTTTACTTAATACCAATTAAATAATGGATCGCCCTCTGAACGAACTACATGATTCCACCGTTTTAGATAACTAGTCCAAGGTTTTTTTGAGCTTTAAAAAACTGTTTTAATATTGGCACTTACTGGAGAACGTATGCACTGATACCGATGTATCTGTATCTTTCCATTCTTTTTATATTTTTTTGTTTGTTTGTTTGTGTGATTTTTTACATATTTAAGACCAAATTTATCAACATAATGGTGGGGTAAAGTGGGTGACTCACCATCTGGGGACAGTCAATGTCATTATCATGGTAATCCATCCAGTTCTTGTTGAGATATTTCCATTCAGACTGAAGTGGTGGACTGACAGGCACTGCAATCCCCTCAGTCACTGCTTTTGGTACTTTTACAAAAAAAAAAAAAAAAAGCCTATTTATCTTGTGCTCAGTTTGTGGCGTTAAGAAAAAACAACCAAGTCAAATGGGATAGCAAGCCTAAATCCCTGTCCCTGTGATTCTTGTTTGCACAGTGACTTTGCTTTTGAAAGTAGCTTTAAGCCATTCATGTTGCAAAGGAAGCATTTGTGTTTTAAAGGTTTTGCTTTAAAATTTGTAGAGGTATTAATTATAAATAATATGACTCTCATTTTTCCTTTCTGACTCCATCATTAACTTTAAACCATTTCCTTTTCCTTATTTTCCTCTGATACCCTTTTGCCCTTACCCCTCTCTCTCCTCATCCCTCTCTAATTATAGTATGTGGAAGTGAATTGGCCCAGGGAGGCTTCTTTGTGCGACAGGGTGAATACATCTGTACCCTGGACTACCAGCGACTATACGGGACTCGTTGCTTTAGCTGCCAGGACTTCATTGAGGGGGAGGTGGTATCCGCCCTGGGCAAGACCTACCATCCCCGCTGCTTCGTCTGCGCCTCCTGCAAGTAAGAAACAATATGTGGGAAGTAAAGTCCAAAATCGTATTTATTTCACATATGAGGTGATTATGTCTTCAGTTATATCTTTGCTATACTTGCAGTTATTTTTGACTTTAACAGTGGTGACTTGTCTTAAACTTAAATTATGACCAGAAAGACTTAAAACCCTCCTCAAGTAGAAGAAACATGGTTGTAAAAGCAGCATATTCATAAAGTATGTAAACTACCTAACTGGCTGTATAGTGAACTGTGACATTCAGCCATTCGTCGAAGACCAGTAAATCTAAACCTTTAAGCCAACATGTATTGCAGTCCTTAAAAGTGCTCAAAAAAATGGGGGTGACATTGTTTTATTATCTGCTGTTGAACTTTAAACCTCTTACTTTGTCTTATTTATGAACTTTACCTAAACTTTAAGACTTGACTTGGGGCTTTCCTTTGCAAATCTATAATTGTCAATACAACCATGTATCAACTCTTTAGTAAAAATTTGAAATCAGTGCATTTTGGCTGTTATTTTCACCTCGTCTGAAATATTTCCTAAGAAGTGCTAAAAGGTCTCATCTCTCATTGATTGGTTGCCTATACATTCTTTGAATAATAACAGGCGAGGTTTTTTGCTGCACACTTAATACATGAGGGAAATTTAAATTGTTTTACGTAATGCTTTCAAATAGCAGATATTAGGTGTTAGCTATTACATATGGTGCTGAAATATGGTTTTTGAGGGTGGGAGTGAGAGGTGGAGACTAATTGAATTTAGGCTCAGATATTTTATTGACTTAAATTTACTTAAAAAAAAAGTTCATGTTTGGCAGTGGCATATGGGACAAAGCATACCATGTACAACAATACTAGCATTTAGATGCTCATACTCAGATTTTAAAGCCTAACCATAACCCTCATCATTAAATTAAAGGAGAGCTAATATACTCATTTTCAGGTCTTCATTTGGTTTTGGACTCCTATACAGCAGCTAAACACAATTAACCAAATAGTATGTCTGTAGATCTTCAGAAAACTGTGACTCTTGCCCTCTCTCCCTTATATTTTTTGCATTCTCTTGAAACGGTCTGTGTCGGCTAATTACTGCTCCCCCTTCCCTCATGCACACCTCCGCACTTGGCTGTACTTACAACCCCTTTACTGACACAAAATAAACACAGCTAGGACGCTGATGAAATGTTACTTACTGCTTGCGCTTCTCTTTCTTTACCGCGACACCAGCAGTTAAGCTGTTAATCCAGCTCATGTGCTTGTTAAGATAGTAAATAAATCAAGGAATAAATCCATAAGAAACAGGAACACTGTCAACTTCTGTCTGGTGCTAGCCTCTTCAGAAAAGTTTAACAAAGTTAACTGTCCTTCATTCACCTGAAAAAACACTTTTTTGGAGCCATCTTGAACAAGGTGCTGACAGTAATCCCTAAAGCAGAGAACAGAGCGCAGCGGTGTCTGAGCAGAGTTGGGGAGAGGGCAGGCACGGGACTGTTGTATGGGCTGGCATGCCAATATAAGGAAGTCCAGCATGCATTAACGTCACTGGAAAAACACTGTATAAAAAAACAATGTGAAACCCAGCGTGCAAAGCCAACCGAAACAGATACTTACCAAACGGATACTATGTCAGAATTGAATTGCAGGTAATGCTTTATTTGTGTAGTTTGCCTACAGATAGTTTATAGACTATTTGTAGCATTTCAAGAGCATATCAGTTGACATTTAACGATCTTACTGTTTCACCAAACCTTAACCCTAATTTGGTTAACCATTTACGTAATTTTGGTTGAACATTCTAAAAAAAATTCAGGATAAAATTCAGAAAACATTCTGAAATTTTTAAGTGATATTCAACATTGTATACAAGAATGTTAAACAATTAATTATGACAACAGTTTAATCAACAATTGATATGTTGTTGAAATGTTAATATTCTATGAACTATCTGAAGGCAGACTTTTTAAATAAAGTGCAACCACATTGAATTACTGTAATGCAAAATTGTAAGTATCCTCATCAGCTGTTTGCCTGGCCCCTACTTATACTTTGTCATGAAAAAAAGGTAAAAATTCCCTGCAGTGCATTTCTTTTACACACATAAACAACAGCAAGGCTCCTCTGCTGTAGGTGTCATTTACAAGTATATAAAACTGTAACACACACGTATAAATATAGGACAGCACATGAGAACACGTGTCTCTGGGAGTCATGGGCATCTTCACCTGTTTCTAGCCCTGTATATTTATACTGACTGTCTATTGAGTGTGTGTGCATGTATGAACAGTGTTGTTTCTCAGGCCTAGAAAGGTAATGGGAGCCTCTCTCAGGCTGGAATTCTAAGTGCTTGGTCAGTCGGTGTGGCCACTTAGCCCATTCCCACAGCTCATGTTTAGTGCTGTTTTTAACTAGGGGTGGGTTTTGTGTGTTTGTGTGTGTTTTCATGCTATCATACCTCAGTGATCTCTATGCTGAACCTGAGATCAGAATGTTCCAGTGTGGCATTTGAGGTTTGCAATGTGATCACTGAACTTCTGTGCTCCTCTTGTAACAAATATCGTTTTTGTGTTTATTTGTGGTGGAAAAAGACAAAGGCTTATTGTGCAGAATATAAAAATAGACCTGAGAGAAAAAGAGCAAATGCTCCTTGGAATGAGACTTAAGACTCAGCTGTTTCTGTCTTATGGTCACAGTGCCATAGTGATCGTCAGTAAATCATCAAGAGTAATCCAGCTCTGTTATCCACTCTCACTGTCTGGATATATATATATATATATATATATATATATATATATATATTTCATTCTGTCCGCAGCTGCAACTGCAACTTAACATTTCACATTTTACCTGGAAATGCAACAATACATGTATCTATCTGCCTCTATTGCTGTACATACATCATGCCTTTGTTTCACTATTAGTGATCACATCATATGTTCATTAATAGGGCCCAATCTATATGGGGTTTTTGGGGCCGATGCTGTTACCGATAATAGGGAGCAAGAAAATTCTGATATCTGATATGTCGGCTAGTATTATACATATATAATATTAGCTGAATGTAATGATCAAATACTTGCGCTGAGCAGTAAACACTTCACTTTGAAGTTATTAAAGAACAGACCACTCTCTGACTGGACAAACTACATCTACAAGTATATAAGAAAACAACAAAAATTTCATCCAAAAGAGGTTAGTTTCAATTGAACACTTAAAAATAAAAAAAATAAAAATTTTTAAAAAGGAATCAGCGCATTTTTTGGTGCAGAATCAACAAACTGACAGTGATGAATGAGTGAAAAATGTGTTGCTATAGGTATGTACAAAATTTTAAGAAATCTTTTTTAGGTTTCTTGACATTCACAAATAAGATTTTATTTTATTTTTTAACAAACGCTCTTAAAAACAGGTTTACAATAATAAAAAGAAGCAAATCCAAAAAACAATGAATATACATGGTTAAGGGCTAGACAAGATAAACATTGCATTTGGGTACAGGCTAAACAGTATATCTAGGTAGACTTAAAAATAAATTTATACTTAATATATCAACATTTTAAAAAAAGAATTGTAAATAACCTCTAATCTCAGTCTCTCTCAGTTTGCTTGCATGTGTTTATCTCTCAGTAGTTGGCTGTGACAGCAGCTCTAATATCACATTTCAAAGTTGCAGATAGCAGCACGTGGCAGCCAGTCACAGCCTAGCTCTGCCAAGCAATCATCAGTCCTTCTGTACTTGACTCAGTGACAACAGCTGTGCTGGAGCAGCACTTGCAAACAGCCCGGAGACATTAACATTGTTTCATTGTGTTTGCAGTTTCACTCTTAACAGTATAACAGCATTTTGGGATTTAGAAACACAATCACAGAAAACAAATGAAAGGGGATGAAAACACAATCAGTGAGTTAATTTGATCATATTCCTGAAGCAACTTCCATGTCTCAAATGTTGAAGTCACTAACAGTGTGCCTTTAGCTGCACTTCTTCAATTGTCTACTAAAAACCGACTCCAAGAAAACTGTAAACTACAGGAAAACAAAAGTGGATACATCTTTTTCATTAACAGGCTCAGACTGGGAATCTGTGAAATCTGGCAAACGTCCGATGGGCTTGTCCACCTAGTGGGCCAGACAACCACCGCAATGTGACAACAGTGTATATATGCTGGCTGCCGTGTCTCATTGCAACCTGTCTGTCTGTTCTAGAATTCTCTGTTGCGACTTGCCCACCAATGGGCAGGCAGCCCTCATTATGTGAAAAAATATAGGCTGTTAACAAAAATAAAAGCCAGCCTTCTTGTCAAGGCTATCCATTGTTGCAGCCCGTGGCCTACATTTAAAAATCTCTTTGCGGCCCAATTGATATTGGGACAGTCCATCTTAAAACGCAATTATCAAGCAGCATGTAGGCTGATGTGACAGACTCACCAGTGACGATTGTCACTTTTAAAAGATACAGGGTCACCTTTCAATACAATCTTGTTGATAATGTTACTGTCAAAGTCCACCAATTCATGAATAAATCCCTTTTTCACCTACAAATCTATTATCCCGCTTTTGCCACGGTCCTTTTGAAACAATATAAAATAAAAACATTCACAAATTTTTGTTCCAAATTTGCTCTTTCACTGTTCTTCTGTGAAGGCAGTCAAAACATGAATCTTAACCCTACATTCAAACACACTAATGTAGAAGCAACAATTATCTTCAAGATTTGATTTCATTTGAAGTAATTATTCCAAAATGCTACAGATCCATTACAGCCACTGTTTAATCACTTGAGAGCCACACAGGTCAGTTCATCAGTTAATTTCTCTCCACAGTGACGACAAGGGGTTGTGCTGCTGCTGCCAGATGACTGGCTGGTCTCACCAGGCGACCTGAGGCTCCTTACAAGCCCCAAAACTTCACAGACAGACATTATTTGGATAAACAGACCATATATTGGGAATCTATGTGGTTACAGTCTCACTTCAAATAATTGTAAAAATCTAACTAAAGTAACATATATGCAGCCCTATGGTAAAACTTACTAACAGCGTCTTCAAGCCTGCTCCACTAGGTTGTTGTTTATTTATAATGTTTATTCTTAATTTGCCCAAACTCTCTCAGTTTTGGAAGGATTTTATCAGTATGTGTTGCAGTAAAAATCTACCTTAAACTGTCTGGCCAAATGTGATCTACATCTTGTTTCAGAGGCTTTGAATTGATCTGTAAGTTTTTGGATGCTCAAACTCTATTAGTCAGTGTCGGTATGTGAGGTTCTGTTTTCTTTTTGTTTGCAGACAGCCGTTTCCGGCCGGCGACCGAGTGACATTTAACGGGAAGGAGTGTATCTGCCAAAAGTGTACCCAGCCTCTCCCTGCCAACAGCCCCGCACCCATCCAGGCTGTCCACAGTCAGTAGTTTGTTTATGTCTCTGTCTGTCTAAAGCATTAATCATGCACCCTGTAACCTGAAAACCATAATTTGTAACACTGCTGGTCATAGTCTTTTTCACCCTTAAAATTGGCACATTGCTAAGTTGAGTTACTCTAAGTCTTTTCACTCTCAGGAAACAAAACTGATATGTTGTTCTTTTTGTTCTTTGGTTTATTCTTTTGAGTAGTATAGAGGAAATTCTTCCAGTCCAGAAAGTCACTTTTGTATTATTTTTCATCAAATATCAACTTACCTCCCTTCATGATTTCTGTGCAGACTGCTGTGGCTGTGGAAAGGAGTTTAAGAATGAACAGTCTCTTGTAGCTCTGGACAAGCACTGGCACCTGGGCTGTTTCAAGTGTAAAGTCTGCAACAAAGTGCTCAATGCCGAGTACATCAGCAAGTAAGTCAGTTTGGCTTTGTAAATGCAGTGATATATCTACACTCCTTCCTGGCAGCAAGAGATCCTGTATTTTAACCTGTTACGAGATGTTAAGTGTTGGACTCAATGACTCAAAATATTTAATTGCCAAAACTCCGTATTTGCTCAAGTTGAGTCTTTACTCACTAACACCACTAAAATTATATAACTGTTTTACTTTTGATACTACTTGAAAGGGAAGTGGTTGAGATAACATGTAATTTTTTGTTTCTTCACCAGTTAGCTGTATTGTACATTAGGATTGAAAGAACAATATTTTTTATTGATGAGATTTTAATTCTTTTTCTTCTTCTTTTTTTTTTCTTTTTTTGGCTCCAGAGGCCAAGCCAGATTTGGAACTAGGGCCCATCCAATATGTCAGTTTGCCGATATTATTTAGGTCATATATTAGGCCAATATATTGGTATCTGCATATATTTTCTCTTACATACACTGATATTAAAACTGTTTTCTTAGGCCATAAAAAATTCTTGGAATAGTGATTGAAAATGATGTAATTACATAGCAAAGGGGAGCTATTTAATAACTAATAATATGATGTATAGCAGTGGTGGCTGGTGACTCAAAAAATTGGGACGACAGGAGGAAATTTTGCAACCCTGGTAATTCCAAGAAAATTGTAGCACTAACAAGCAGCTTTATGTTTGGTATAATATTTTCAAATGATAGGGATGTGGTTTCGTTGTTGTCATAGATGAATATATGCAGTAGGAGTTCCACCTTGCACCTTCCCTAAGCACCTGCTGAGTGCTGTCAGCTCAGACATAGTACAAGGCTCTGAGCTGTCTCCTGTGTGAGCTGAAGTGTATCTGAGGCTCTGTACTGTCTCTGATCTGCTGACCTGTCCTGTGTTATCTTATCAGGGATGGAATCCCCTACTGTGAGATGGACTACCACGCCATGTTTGGCATCCAGTGTGAGAGCTGCAAGAAGTACATCACAGGAAAAGTCCTGGAGGTAACATTGCAGCACTGATGGGTTAAATTTAGAGAAAATACTCTGAAACAGGTATAGAAATAGAAACTTGGAAAAAAGAGTCAATATACTGATGATAAACTCAATGGGTAAATGGATGGATTACACCAGAAGTGGAAAGAGTGCTGAACTCAACTCTTACTTACTCAACTGCAAGTACTGTTACATTGCTGAAATATTACTCAATTACAAGTAAAAGTAAAGGTGTTTGAATAGTATTTAAGTAAAAGTACAAATTACTGTTTTAAAAAATTATTCACAGTACTAGTTACTAGTTACCTTTTAGCTGTTGGTGTTCTCTTCTTTCTCTGATAAACAACAAAGTGAATGAATGAATTTGACTACAACAATTTTTAAAACAAATATACACAGTGTTACCATAGAAAGGAGTTGTAATAGTAGAGGTGTCATACTTGTGAAAATTTTATTGTCATATTTTCGGATCACGGCCGACAGATGCTGCTATTGCTGCACCAAAGAAATGTGCATATCTGAATTAACTTCTGGCTTCTGCACTGTGCAGCTATGTTCACCTCACCTCTCCAGACCTGTGGCTCCTGCTTCGGGGCTTTTTTTCCACTCTAAATGTCATGGTTTCTATTGGCTGGTTTCTGATTGGATAGTTTTATTGGCTTCCGTTGGATTTAGCGCCAGTTTGTTCTTTTGCCCATCACTCAATGCAGTTGTAACCAAGCCATGATTTTTTTCCTTTTGTTTTTCATTTAGGCCTAATTTTTTATAACTCAGTAACTGATGTGATTTAAATGTAGTGAAGTATAATACTTCAAACAAAACCTACCTCACTAAAAGTAAAATTACAAATTTTAAAAACTGCTTAACAAAGTACAAGTACTCAAAAACACTACTTAATTACAGTAACACGAGTAAATGTAATTCATTGCTTTCCACCTCTGGATTTTACAAAAACATAGTTAAACACACAGATAATATAAGTGGATAAATAAATCATACAAAAGTGATTTCTTTTCTTGGAGTGGTTTTATGAATGTAGTGTCCATCTACAAATGTGCACAGATAAGTAATGGGGTGAATATATTAGCATACAGCTAATTGGGTGCGAGTAAGCACTGTCTGACATGTGGTCATTTCCCCTGAGATGTTCTAATCATAATGCACAATATTGCATACAAACAATGCACATTAGTTTGTGAAGTGTATGGTGTTTTTTGGGCAATGTTGTATTAAATTTTAATCATTAGCATGTGTAATAGTAGTACAATTTAAATAGAATGAAATAGGTTGCAGAGCTGTACTTAGTTTCAAAGTATAGAATTGGTAAAAGGATTTTTGTCAGAAAATGGGTATGACATTTACATGTATTGTTGGAAATGACAATGTAATTGTACAAAATGGAGAGGGTGAAGGAAGGAGTAAATCATAAGTTGAAATAATCTGTTTAGCATTGGGATATGTTGTTAACTATGCATTGGATTGTATATGAAATTATATTTGCATTAATCTATATGATGTCTTAAGAAAGGAAGTACACAGAATTTTATTCTTTGAGGCTCAATTACATAAACAGTAGAAATCACAGAAACATGACACATACATGTATTGATAGAGTATAAAAAGCAGTAACTGAATAAACATAGAAAAATTGCGTAAAAATATATACATGGTATAAAAGCAATAGCATTGCATTACCATCCACTGGCGATATTCAAATAAAAGGTAGAAAGCACAAAATGAATAAATAGCAGTACAGTTTTCAGGCAACTGAACTAACGTTGCGCCGTGCAAAATGTGAACACACACACACACACACACACACACACACACACACACGTCATATACCATGCAAGAAGGGTCTTAAGACAGATGCTATCAATATGCATTATGAGACGTGTTGATGAGTGATCCAGCAATTTTGGCCCTTTACCCATGCTATGAATTATAAAGTCAGGATATCTCAGATTCTTCGGCTTTGATTTTTAGCCATTCTCTTTTCAAACATGTGAATCTTCTAACCTTATGGAAGGGCCACATTAAGTCATTGGTGTTCTACTGTAATTATTTTAACATGATGTATCCTGTTATTTTATATTTCTCACACTTCTTATTTTCATATCACCTTCACCAGTAAACTAAACGCTGTCTCATATTACTACTTACAATTAAAATTACATCTGATCCGATGTACTACGAATGCACATACATGAAAATGCTGGTCCCTAGTCTGTGTAAAAACAAATCTGGGAACAACTCCTTCTTATGTTTATCTTAAGACTATTTCAGCATGAATAACACAGTTTTTCAGTACATAAAGGAACCGTGCACGGGGCGGCTACGAGAGGCCAACAGGATAGCAGGGCTGAGATCACAGTCCCTCAGTAGCCCGCTGTGTTGGTCCACAGGGAAACCAGCCAACCAGGATCTGCTGTCTTGTGGGGCCAGCTTGGCTATTCAGCACAATCTCTCTCTTTCTTGTAGGATAATGGCTTTGAACTCACTCTCTGATGCACACACACACACACACACACACATTACCTCTCATCGTTCCCTTTTCACTTTTTCCCTGCAGGCAGGTCATCCGTTCATTTTCCCTCACTCTCAGGTACTAGTCTGCCTTGCTGTGCCATAAGACAAAGACGTACAGCCCCCTGTTTCAAAAAATACTGACCACTAAAGGACAAATGACACACTCAGCTCTCGACCCTTTTCAAAACGTAAACATTTCAAACTTGCATTCCCCAGGTTTCCATTTTGTCAATCTGAACCGCTCTGTGTGTGTGTGTGTGTGTGTGTGTGTGTTTGTGTGTGTGTTTGTCTGTGTGTTTATTGTGTGTGTGTGTGTTCGTGCATGACCTGATTTAGTTTGTGTAAACAATATAAATAGAGACATGGAGAAAGAAAAGGCTTTGCTGTAAATGCACCTTCCAACATCATATGGAAAAGCAAAAACTAGGCCAGAGAATAATTGCAAAGTAAAATGGGCCAAAAATCTGACATAAAGGTGATTGTTTCAAATTTTACCAGTAAGTCTTGTTTGCCTTGTAAATTAAAGGAATTTTTAAGACTCAGTTTTAAATGTTTTGTTTGAAAAATAAAAAGACCTGTTTTACCAAAGTAGTGAGAGGTCAAGAAAGAGGTGTTCCTACAATAAATTTGCCACTATAACACATTGGAGTGTTCATATAGCTCTTGCAACATTTGTATTGACTCTGATAATAAAAAATAATGGAAAGAGAATAATGTACTTGATCATAACATTTATAAGTTGCTTAAGGGATGTTACATGAGGCATGAAATGATCAAGGGAATATTGATTTTGTTTGCTGACTGCATACTGGCTTTTATTTTTCATAGATTCATACAAAAAAAAAAACATTCTTGGAATATATGTGTCCTTAATGTGGTTTTGTTAGATTGTGGTGAAGCTCATAATCTTAGCTAAGTTTTCTGATAGAGATTATTTTTAATTAGCCCTTCCTTTGTAGCTTGTTACCACCAACTTTACACACTTTCTGGCTGGTCTTTGCACTACTACAGTGCCTGCCAACACTACTGTGAAGATATAGGCCAGATTTAAATGAACATACCATTGCTCATCTTGAGATTCTCTTTTCAACAGCATCCTGGCCAAAATAGTAGTAATAAGAATGATTTATAGTTGAAAAACATGAAACCTTGTACAAATGGGAGGCAGAGTTCTTCATTACAAATCAAGCACATGCAACATTAACAAATTAGCAGCTGAATATGAAAGTTAAGATAAAAGTTGTGATGCACGTTAAAATGAATTATGTAACAGCATAAAGGGATATAAAGCATGGTTAAAAGATACACTAAACAATCACATAACATGGAAATAATTTATTTATTTATTTTTTTTAATATGGTGGGAGCCATCATGCAATCCGCATTTAAAGATGTTAATGGAAATTTGGCTCTTTTGTTTGATTATAAAGAAACAATCACTGATAAAAAAAAATACTAGGGCCCGACCAATATATCCATTTGCTAATATTATCAGCCATTATTGTCCTATCCCAAATATGTCTGTATCGGTTTATATGCTCTGTCATTAAAACATATATTAGAACTGTTTTTTAAGGCCAAGAAAAATGCTTGGAATAGTACATAGTTTGTGTGGCTGTGGCTCAGAAGGTTAGGGTGACCAGACGTCCCAAAAAATTCAGGATAGTCCCGGATTACAAGCATCCGTCCAGAATCCTGAATCCTGTCCTAATTGTCCCAAAAATTAGACTAGTTTTGAGTAATTATAGCCTCATAAAACATTAAAAATTGATTGTTGTGAATCACTTTTTTTGGTGTCACCCTGCAGCTGACTCTGCATTGGCTGCTGCAGTTTGTTTCTTAATGAACAATGGCTGTTGTTTATTTTTTAGCTGCACAGGAGTGCCACAAAAACTGCTACTGTAAGGGCAACTTATGACTTTGTTTACTTTTTAAAAAATTATAGAGGGAAAATAAACTATCTACGAGATACAGAATTTATGAATAAAATAATTATAGTGTTGAGTTTTGACTGTCGTGTTTAACTGTTCATTGCGGATGTGACCACGTGACCACATCTAACCCCAAATCCCATGTCCTGAATTTCACCCATTCTCATCTGGTCACCCTACAGTAGGTAGAGCTGGTCATCAAGCAATCAGAAGGTCAGTGGTTCGATCCCTGTCTCCTCTGGTCTACATGTCGAAGTGTCCTCGGGCAGGTTGGCTCTTTGTAAAGAAGTGACCTGTCCTTAGTGTGTGAATGTCCGTGTGAATGCTGACTTATGTTGCAAAAGTGCTTTGATGAGCTGAAAAGCTAAAAAAAAAAAAAAAGCTATGTAAAATGCAGTCCATTCACCGTATTTGATAATAAGATTTAGGTGATATTATATGTGTGTGTGTATAAGGAATTTTAATATTGATATTGGCATTTGCCCCAAAAATCCCTCATTGGTCAGGCCCTAAAAAAAAAGAAACTAACGGCTCAGAGAACAGTAAGTTAGTGCTTGATAAACCAATTTACATTCGTCACATAATAAATGTGAACTCACAGTGTATATATTTTCTAATGAAATGTCATCAGTCGCAAACACTTTTTATTTATAATCATTATCTTCTTGTGTGTAAATTAATATTAAAATGTCATCCTGAGTGGCAGTGATACATTGGCAATCACTGTCACTAATCCGGTTGATACAAAAAGACATCTAGTGTGATTTCTGGAAGAGGCAACTATAATCGTCATTACTTGTGCTGTTTGTATGGTCAAGTCTATCCCACTGTTAGAGGTGTTGTTCTAAACCTAGAGTGAACATATTGTTGCATCAAAATCTTTATTACATCTCTCTGACAGTATCATCATGGTAAGCAGTGATAAACTTTTTAAAGAGAACAAAAAGACGTCAGAAATGAGTACACTTTGCAGCATGCAACACAGACTGCAAGTTGATCAGACACAAAAAGAAATAAGACTATGCATAGAGGGAATGAGGGAGCTAGAGATTTGACAGAGTTGGATGAGAAAGAATCCATTGCATGGGCAGGTAGGAATCAGTGCAGAGTAGTGTGATTTCAGTGAAGCAGTCTGTTGTTCAGCAGTGATGGAGAGATGGGACACGGGATACTCTCCTTGAACAGAGAGAGGGATGAGAGGAGGAGAAAAAGAAGAAAGCTTTTACAGAGGAGGCCTTGGAAGCTCCTATCGTAACCTCCGAACAACGGAGCAGCATTATAGACAAACAGCAATCCTTCTCTCTCTTCTCTTGTCTTTCATCACTTGACGCTCTCTTTCATCCTCTACTCTCATAAACACCTATCAGGTTCCACTGTCTGGAGAGCAGCGGAAACATAAGAAACAAGATGAGAGCATGCTTTTCCATTTTTCTCAGTGTGTTTTTGTGTAAATGACATCATCCACCTCCTTTTCCTACAGTGTTGTGTTGTGCCGTTGGGGGCATACTTGTTTATTTGGCACTACAGTGTGTAGAGTCACATTCAAGTAGGACATAAAGCACCTGTACCTTTAAAGTGTGTGTGCTTGTGTTTTGGAAGTGTGTACTAAATAAGGAGCGGTGGAGTAGTCTTCTGTTGTCATTTTGTTGCTTGAGGCAAGTTTTTCCTTACTTGTGTTCTGCTTTCATTACCTCACCCCTGAAAAAAGGTTTCAACAAGGGGTGATTTAATATTGTATGATATTAAAGATTATATTACATGCAAACTAATAAAAACATTAGTTCAAACTTTCTGTAATGTTATTCCTCTGATAAAGTATGCCTTGCTGAAAAAATACAGGCCCAGTGCTTTGGTTTCCTTTTTATTATTTTTAAATTGAATGCCAGCCATTAGGATAGAAGCCACTCTACCTGTGCTGTGCTGTGCTGCGCCTTGAAACCAGACAGAGAGACTGAGCTCTCAAAATGTCATGGCATTTGTTTGAGATCAAAGAGTCTACTTTCTGAGGATGTATTGAGTCTATAACTAGAGACTACAGCAGTGGCGGAAGTTGAGTTGAATCTCTTTTGTTTGTTTGTTTTTATCTACATCTTTTTTGCTCAGCGCCTCTCAGAAATCACTTTTTAATTTAACAGTACAAATAAATGTGTGTCTCTCTTCTTGGCTTTGCTGTCAGGCCCTCTGGACAGGAACAGAAGTATGAGGTGTGTTTATGAGAAAGTGGAATGCAGAGCACAGTGTACTGGAGTTTATGTCAGCAATGAATGCCAAGATATCTAAATAACTAGCCTTATAAAGGTAGGGGATATTTCAATTTATCTGCCTTTGGAGATTAAGATAGCTTTGAATAAAAATTGGTTTGGGTATCGTTGTTCACTGATTGTTCTGTCAATACTTTCTTAGTCCCAACTTAACACATACAGATTTGGTCTGGATCCCTCGATGTCATTTTACCACACACGACCCCCTCTTTAGCCAAAATTATACCTTCCACATGCCACATTACCCAAAGGTCCACTAGGCTCTATGTGACGTCAGTTATGTCCAAAACGTACATCCAAAAAGTGACTGCACAGACTTTTCCTCATTGCTACCTAACATCCAATGAGGCATCCATTATGAACTCCTCAAAGGCCATTATCCTGTTTATAACATAGTCACTTGCCAAAAAAAAGAAAATTAAGACCATTAATTTATTTTTTCATGCATTTTGCCATTAATTAAAATAGTTTTGCACAAGCCATACTCTGATTCATAGGTAAAGCCTGAGGGTTTGAATAATAAGGGGAACAGTCATTTCCATCCCACAAAGTTTTAATGCAATGGAAACAATGTTCATTACTCCAGTACATAGGATGAATCTTAAATATGACTTGGTAATGAGAGATACTCCACTCAGCTCATGCATCTGTTATCAAAAAGCTAATGTTATGCTACCAAGATTAATGAACAATAGCAATACGTACGAAGTAGCAAGCTGAGTAGTGAATGTTATGCGAGATTATCACTTATGTGATGCAAATTATCAGAGTTCAGAGGGGCATGAGGTACAATTGCCACCCTGTGTGACACAGAGGATGAGGCTCTGCAGGACTACAGGGTTATAAATAAATTATGTTATTAGCCCCATTTTATCCCATCTTGAGTGTGGCCATTTAGAGCAGGTACGCTTTTGTTTTTCCAGTTACCTGTAGAAATCCCGCACAGACGCACTACTTTTGGTCAGGCTGCTCTATCTGTCATGGGCGGTAGGCTATGGAACAGCCTACCACTCACAGTCAGAGAGTGCCCCACTTATAGCTCCTTTAAAAAGCACCTAAAGAACTGGTTATTATCCACCCAGAACTGTACACACTATTAGAAAATGTAAGTTGAATTATTAACATAGCCAACCTAGATACAATAACAAAATATGGGTAACTGTTATCATCATTAGTAATGTGTATTATTCATATAGCTCCTAGTCATATATATCAGGGCAAGTAATTAATACCTCCAGCAGCAATTATTAGTAACATAGCCTTTATTAGATACAATGCTCACTGGGAATTATAATTCATTACTAACTGCACTATTTTTATTATTATTATAACTTGCATTATAAATGAAATGTTTACTGCTTACTGTTGTACTTGTTTCATGAATGTGATTGCCTGTTTTTATTATATTTTATCTAGGAAACATCTGCTAGGGACAACAGATGGAAATTAGCCAAAGGCTACAATCTAGCTTGTTTACATTGCTGTATTGTACACAGTTATGTTCATTAACTTGCACTGTCCCTCCCAAATAAAATAAATTGAAATAGTACACTTCCTATATTTTAGCATACTAAGACACTGATTTGAGTACTTGTAACAGGAAATAAACTGTAAAAACCTGAGCAGAGTATAGACTGAATTTCTTTTGTGTTCTACTAGTCAGTGATGCTGCAAGCAGGAAAGAAGAAATGTGTTTTAAATTAGAAAATGTCATAAATAGAGTTTGATGTAGATGCACTTGACTTGATGAAAAACCAACTTAGACCATGAAAAGCATTGCTGAATACCTCTGTGCGTGTTTTTGCTCGCCAGAAGCTATTCTAGTCTCGTAAATGGATCACCTCTCTTGCCTGACCGGTTTCCGCAATTGTGAGATGAGGTGATGGACAGGGAATTAGAGAAAAGATCATTTAGAGAAAGAAAAAAAAAGCAGAGGGTATATATGTAATTTGTGACACACATAAGGAAGGTAGAAAAGGCTGGGAAGCCATTTGCATCTGGCGGCCATCATTTCTCCCAGCTGGTTACCATGGCTGTTACAAGAAATCTTAAACTCTGCAGGACTCTTAGCCATCAATATCAATCCTGCCTGGCCAGCTGTAACCCCACCCCAAGTAAAACTGTCCTGTTTCCCCTCTACAAACTATCCTGAACCCCTCCTCTTTCTTGACTTATCTGTCCTGCAGGACATTGAGTATGATAATTTTCTTCTCATGCAGCCTTGGATTCGGACAAAGGAAGGATTTGATTGCAGTGCTATCTCCCTTCCTGCCCTCTCATTCCTTCCATGTTTGAAAATGAATCCAGTTCCAGCCTTCTATCTCCAGGAATGAATGTTTCTAAGTCACCTTCCTCTTCAATCTAGTTCTATATGTCCTAGTTCAATTAAAATATGAACTGTCGGCATGATGTCCACGACATGCTGCCACTTTCCTTTTTTCCTGTAATAATACCTGGACTTTGAATCTCCCTGCTCATGTTTTGGTCAGTTCTTCATGTCTTGGGTTGCTTGGGTTGTTTCTCTCCATCTGCTGTTCATTTGGTGCAGATAAGCATTAAGGAATAAGGACAAGTTGTCCAAGAAAAAGGGTGTCAACGTTCTGTTTTCTGGTATCGTTCCATATTTAGATGACGCAGCAAAGTTGAGGGATCTCAGAGGGACTGTGCATAATCAAGCTGCTGTTAAAGCAAAATGGGATCCTTTTGGAAGGAAGATTTCAGCAGAGATCAGTTTATTGTTTTGCAAGGAGAGAAAAAGTATCCATCCAAAGTATCCATCTGTTTCTGAGCAAATGGACTGGTTTATGATTGAAACCGACTGATAGAATGACTTGATTAATAGGAGGAGGTATTTTGGAGAAGCCGTTTTCCGGACCTAAGATTTGCTAGCTTCAATCCCTGAACCAGATTGAAAAATATAGTCAAAAATACCTTAGCTCAACTGTAATCAACTACTACTTAGGTACCCGTAGACAAGGGCACTAAAGGTCTTCATGGGCCAAAAGTAAAAAAATAATGCATGGAAAACCTACACAAAACACACTTGCATACAGCAAAACAAAGACAACTAATCAAGAAGAACTCAAGAACAATTCAGACTGAATCCAGATCCAAGGTTGGATTCCCAATAGAAGAGAGAAAACAATAATGCTAACAGCAGCATTTCGGACCAGATCAACTGTGGTCCTATATTGGTTTGGACTCCTGAAGACCTATGTCCTAAATGATCCTGTTGTTTCACAAGCTCAGAAACAATCCCCACTATGACTTCAAAACAATATTACAGACATATCTGTCTTCATAATATTAACAGAACTGCCAACTCATTATCTAGTTTTATTTGAACATTTGTAGGATGTTTTGGACAGTCTGTGTTAAGAATTGCAAGAC
>JAPQLA010000016.1:2447498-2468984 GCA_029822935.1 Naso vlamingii
GAGTTTAAATGTTACTGAATAGTACAGCCGTAAATACTGAAATAAAACTGGTTGAAAGTACAGGATGAGAGAATAGTTAAGTTTAGTTTCTGATTTTGTCCTTGATGTCTATGACAAGCACTGAACTCTTTAAAAATTCTCAATAACTTGTGGATAACTTGTGGACTCTTGTGGATTTCTTGTGTTCTAAGGTGGTTCAAATAGTACCAAAGTTTAATGCTTGCTGTTTGTAGTCTTAGGTGTTAGTGGAATATGTAGAAAAAGTTGGTTCTGGTAACTATGACAAGATCAATGAGGATCTGATCAACCAATCACAAACAGTTAACAAACAGCTCTGGATTAAAAAAAGCTTTGTTTTCCATTGCATCAGCAGCCCTGCAGCTTTACATCAGTATTTACCCTTTACACTATCACCCATCCTCATTCCTCATCGTAACCCGTCTCCTTCCCAGAAGCAGGTCCGGATACAGCTCAGTGACATCCATGAGCAACAGGTTGGTGGTCCTATCCGTCCTGCACCCACCCAACCCTGACTCAACTACTCCACAACCATATGCTGCATGGGTTGATCATAACTTTTGACACCTTAGTTCTATACCGTACTTGCTTTTGGTTGAGCAACAGCCTCACCCACAGGCTCCCTATTTTAAAGACCATTCATTTGTCAGTGACTGATGAAGCTGATTGTCCATCGTTGCATGTACAAGGATGCTTTAACGAGCAAGCAGATATGACTGATGTGTGTCATTACCTGCATCTGAAGGATGTATCATCTGTATCTGTAATCTTGAAACTGTAGGCAAGAGACAAGATTATGGTATCAAAAGCGTTCTGGTTTTAGTTTGTTGTCCAAGTAGTATTGGCCAGTCATGTTTGAGCAGGCTTTGATTGCATGCAGGTAAACAGAGCAAAAGAGGCAAAATGCATTTTGGAATGCAATCTTGAAACCCATTGACTGTCGTCTGATGCCAATTTAGCTTTTCATCAGCTTTTTTTATTTTATTTAGCAGTATATATATTCAGTTATCTGTTTACAGAAATTAGCCGAACAGGTCTGGACCTGAAACAGTTTGCTAATCAGACTGTAAACAATAATGAAGAAGGCTTGGCCCAGAAATCCACTGTTGTCTGCTGGCTCCACCAGAATCCCCGGAACATTGACCATTGCCCACAGAGGCTAAGTCATTGTCAGATGATAGCCAATAGGTTCTGAGATTATTTGTAGAGCAACACTCACACAGCTTGACAGACAGAGAGGACATAACTGATTATGATGAACTACCAGAAAAATCTAACTTAAATAATTACTATTAATAACAATATCTATTTTGCTGAAAAGGGGAAGGTCCAATCTCTGTCTTCAAATTTTGTTTTTTAACAAAAACTTTGATTGGTAAGACTACCTGTCACCCAACACAGCTTCTCTAATAGCACTGCTGTACCACTCTGTGATACTTATGTACTGTTTGAACATATTAAAATTTAAATTTGCTTTTATACTGGTCTTGTTGAGTGAAATATACCAGCAATGATAAAAAAGCTTAATAGTTTATATTTACTGCCATAGTTTCAAGGTATCTTTAACATTTTCAAGTATATTCAACCATTCAACCATTTTGTTTCCCAGAATGTGATGAGGTGATAAAAGAAATCTTGTCTGTGGTTTTTAAGTACGGAGCTGGATTTTGTAAGCCTAGCTTAGTACAAGGACTTGAAAGGAGAAACACCAAGCGTTTAGCGTCCTTACTTTTTACACTCTCATAAACAAATAAATAAATGAAAAGAGAGAAAGAAATAAAGATAGTAAAGAAAAAAAACAACAACTTTCTTTCATGGTAGTTTAATGTCCTGTAAAGGCTAGATAAGGTTAAGTCGATCTTACAATTACTATTTTGGATTTAGGGGATAATGTTAAAGCCATCATGTGTTTACATGAAAAAATGTCAGTTTTGCTGCACCCTACAGGAAAGTATCAAACGACGCTGTGGAAAGTATTGCAGCTACTCATGGGTTAATTGTTTCAGCTGAACTGTTGTACATGCAACACAGAGGAGAGTTGGTTGCTTAAAAAATCTGAAAAAAAAGAAAAAAATGTCATCATAAAGAACATGAATCCAAAATAAAAACTGTGTACATAATACTGCTCTCATTCATCTCCCTCTACCAATGTAGTCAAATATATTTTAACATTATTTTGTATGTGTGTGTGTTGTTTGTGTTACAGGTGACCCGGACTTCATCTGAGAGCATCACTTCAATGCCAGCCTCCAGTGCCTCAGGCTCTCCAAGCAGAGTCATCTATGTAAGACTGCACTACTTCTACTCACCCCAGGAAGGCAGCAACATCCCATAGTTTAGCTTTTTTATACAGCATTCTCATATGTGTGATCTGTAATAATTTATTTATACATCTTGGCCAAGCACAATGTATCAAATATCAGCACTTCTCTCTCTGCTGCTAGGCCAAACTAGGAGAGGAGATGCTGGACTACAAGGATTTGGCAGCACTTCCAAAGACCAAGGCAATCTATAACATAGATAGGCCTGACATGCTGTCTTACTCTCCATACGTCAGCTATCCGTCTGAGGAGAGGCACTACGGAGAGGTAGCTCAGTCTTTCAGCTCTTTGTCTTTTAGGTCTTATTTTGACTTTAGGTTTCTCTAATTGAGTGGTACTTAAAAGCATATTATATTTAATAATAATTAAGAATCAAATTTAAATAATTCATATAACTCATAAATTTTTGTTATGAACTTTACTAATGACTTGACTATGACTCAATCACCATCCACAGATTTTTCACAGCCAGCCAATCCAGCCATTTTCTAATTAATAACTTATAAATAACATAAATGACCATTATTTAAGCCATTAGTTACAGTTAATGAACCCTTTACAATAAGTTTCTTGCAAAAAAAAAAAAAAAAAAAAAGGTAACCAAATGATTAATGATTCAAATCATATACTATACCATGTTTCTTGGGCTAATTGAATATTAGTAAATGCATATTGCAGGGTGGTTTAAATCTTTTAATAAGGATCCATACATTTGTGATCCCTTACAACTGTGATTGTTAGAAAACTCAGGTTTCATCTCCTCAAAATCTTACTATATTGAGTTGACCACCTCTTGTAGTCTCTTCCTTGACATTTTTTTTCACCTTGCTTTTCCTCCATTGTGATCCCTCACTTTAACAGTGAAGTCAGTAACAGTCATTAGTCATCAATGACATGCTCCTGCGCAAGCACACCCATTCCTTTGCAGTGCAGTTACCATCTCATAGCCCTGAGCATGCACTGTAAATTGAATGGTATACTTAAGACACATTTCATTCACCTCATGCATCCATCAGGAATGTCCTCAAAGTGGACATCGTGATTCACTGACATTAAATGATCACTCTCATAGTTGGACAGTTAACTCATATCACATATGAGTTCGTCCTAATCATTGGCTTTCTTCCCTTTTTCATTTGCAGTCCCCCCAGCTGCTTTCTCCTACACCTACTGAGGTAATATAATGTCCTCTGTCTCACTGTGGATGTCACACCCTTCATCAATGCTTTTGTGTGTATTTTTTTGGGCACAAAGGAGTTTTAACACTATTAGTAATGCACAGGTCAAGTTTTTTTTAATACCCGCACCCACCCAATCCCTAATGAGAGCCAGCCCACACCACCTGACCCATTAAAATATATTTTAGCGGGCCAGGCAGTGATTCAATTAAAGCAAGGAAATTGTTAATCACAGTTAATCATTACCTAGGTCTTGTGTTTTAGCAGTCATTATTAGTTAGAAAAATGTAATTACCAAAATTATTGCTAAGGAACATGGTGAAATTAAGAGGAGTCAGACATTCAATCCAAAAGTCTAGCCAGATAATCTAAACCACCTGATTTGTTTTCAGACTTACTGATGGTTCCATCACATTTCTTTTTTACTGCATCATGGTATACCTAGGCTTGTTTCAGATATCTTAAGCTGCAAGATGCATACCCCTGACTGTACATCACTAACAGTGACCATCATGTTTCTGTCTCTTCACATTTTAGAGCCTTCATTTTTGTATGGCACGTGTACTTAAGACCATTTCTGACTTTAAAAACATCTTCATGTTTTAATCAATAAGCATATTTCTCCTATCATCTTTATTTTGATAGTCCATCTGTTTACACTTAGTTGATTGTCACTAGTGTGTTAGTTAATATTCAACAATGCTCTTTCAACACATAAGTAACACGCATTCAGCTAACTGCCAGTTGACTATAAGGTGCATTTCAAGTGGTCTACAGATTTGAGAAGGGTCCAGCTGGAGAATCAGACAACATATTACCTCAAACCACTTCACTTCAGTACAAGACATGCCCCAACTGATGTCTTCACCTAACCCTAACCAAGTAGTCTTGGTGCCCAAACCTAAACGTTTCATTTCATTAAAATGATTCATATGCGTGTCACATTTATTTACTGCATAAATGTGTTCTTTTAATAGGTAATAGACTTTATACTGTCCTCAGCTGGTTTTCACAATTGGGTGGTCCTAACAGGTCTACAAATGCTTAGTTACAAATGTCTACTGGTAGTCTCTTGATAGTCTACTCTAGATTACTGTAATGCTCTCAATCATATGTTGACATCACACTATTGACTTTAAACTGACAATAATTGATTGTCAACTTAAAAGATGTTGACTTAATGTACAGATTGTTGAATATTGGTTAATAATATGTTGCAACAAAACAAACTGACAGTCAACAGACTTTTGTTGAATATTTAGTGACACACTGTTGACATGCGACTGAATATGTACTGATAACTTGTAGAGTGTCAACAGATGGACTATCAGAATAAAGTGTGACCTCTAGCTCTGTTGTTCTGACATTAGCCAAATATTTTCCTAAATCTTTTAAATGCCTTGTGCAACCAGTGTGATTAAACTGTGTCATAAAGGTTATATCTGAGATGGAGTCAAGTCCACATTTCTGTCTGATACTGTGGTCAAAGAGTGAGACAATGATTGTTTGTCTGTCACAAATTAGCTGTTTTTTGTTGTTGTTGTTGTTGTTGTTTTATTTTGTGTGTTTGCGTGTCCAGGGTGACGGGGAGAAGTCACCCCGTCAGAGGAGGCCATCAAGCCCCAGCTCCAACAGCTCTTTGGGGGGTTACGGACGTTACACCCCGTCCCGTTCCCCCCAGAATTACAGCCGACCAGGTATTAGCCTCATACACAGAATACATTGCCCGAGTTTGTATTTCTGAAGTTTTGAAGGATCACATTCCCCATGAATCCTGTAAGATTTTGCATTCTCTTTTCCTGTAACATTAATTTGCTTTTTTGAATGATAGGTAACAGTACGGTAGGGGAAAATGCTTGCTTACTGTTTTTAGGAGAAAACATCTTCTACAAACATCACAAATGATTCATCACATACTGCCTGTTAAGAAGATTTCCTACTGGTGACCATACCCAAACCCAGAGTTTAAATTACATGCTCCTCTACATCTTGATTAAATTCTGCTGCCCATATATTACACTGTCAAAACCTGTAGGATAAGATGAAAACTGCATGGCTGTCAGACTAAATAAAAGTTGGCTTACTTTGACTTCCTGAACAAACCTTTTCCCTGACAGCAACATTATTCATTATCATTGTTATTCTTCTGTGATATATTATTTTGAGCATTGCTCAAATTATGGTATTACTTGCTCTGAGCCTGTATTTATCAATAGTCTCAGAAGCCCTATAGGGAATGTACTGAGCTAGGACTAAGAACACTCCGTTACCTTGTAGAACTTGAGAGCTAAATATGAAGCTACCAATACTGATTTTTCAGCTGAGAGAAAAGTGGCTACTAGGACATAGTGTGACAACCATAAAGTTGAAATTATGTAGTTTTGATGTTCTCCTGAAATTTGGGGTTTGGAATGTCAATAAATGGAGGAAGAGTGAAAAAAGTGAAAAATAGGCTAGCATTACTTTTATTTGTAGATCAACTAAACAATTTTCTATCTAGATAATGCAAAACATATTTTTCCATAATCCTTTTTGGGGTAATTCTTTACAATAACTACACACCTTTAGGCATTAGTTAAGCATTAATAAATACTGAATTCATCATTAGTTATGCACTAATAAATACTGAATTATCATTTATAAAGCATTGTTCCTACATGAAAAGTCCTTACGGTTAGGGTTACCCCTACCCCTAACTCTAACCCTAACCCTTTTCATGTAGGAACAATGCGTTATAAATGATAATTCAGTATTTATTAATGCTTAACTAATGATGAATTCAGTATTTATTAATGCTAAACTAATGCCTAAAAGTGTGCAGTTATTATAAAATGTTACCATTTTTGGTCCTAATAATTAATTAATCTCATTATTTGACACTTGCATAGCAGGTTGCTTAGTGTTAAACATGAAATGACATGTTTCATCTTTTGAGCTTTTGTTGGCAAATAAGCAGGAAGCTCTGAGTGCAGGCAAAATGGGGGGAAGTTTACCATTGTTCATTTGCGTGGACTACCATTTTATAATAAACAGTCAGGTTACAAACTGGACTAGGTTTCCTTTAAAACCTTTTGTGTCTCTGGAGGAAGATGAAATAAATCAGGAGGTTTGGAGTTAAAAAGAAGTAAGTTTACCGGACTTTCTTAGCAAACTTTCGTTTGCTGCTCTTTTCTGCTTAAGACTAGCGGCTTCGGGCTATTAGCTGCTACTAGCATATTTAGATACAAATTTTGTGACCAAACTATTGGTGGGGGAATTATGTATGAAGTTAAAAAAAAAACGAAACAGTAGGCTGGTTCTGGTTCCTGTCTTGTTTTTTTTAAACAAACCACAATCAGTTCAACATTCGGTCGAGTACTTTACTCAAGTTGTAAATTACTCTGATTCATATCTGATTCGTATTTGATTCAACAAATTTTATAATGTCTCTTTGACATATTACAGTAGCAGCAGCACTGATGTTAGAAACCCTCCGTAGGCTGTGGTGCACCAACATAAAGAGCAAGTAATCTTCTCTTCTGTATGATTTCCCTTTCGATTAAAAATCTGTTATTTTTTTGTAAAGTAGATATGGACATAGATTGCCCTGCCTTGGCAAATAAATAAAACAGTGATTTGTGAGTTCAGGAAGAGGACTAACCCTATTTTTTCAATAAGCTCTTTGCCTTATTCAAACATGTTTCCTTTCACTCACAAAATGTCACACTCTGAACACTGTCCTGGTAACTCTAGGATATAAGTAAATTTCCTACTCTGAGATGCTTGATAAATAAAGGCCTTGATTTAGAATAATAATTTCAGCATCATTCTCTTCATCTCAGAACTTACGCTATAAAGTGCCTTATGTCTCAAGTGTTTCCATTTTACCCTTTGCAAATAATGCAAAAACTGGATTAAAAAGACAACACTACAAAAGTTTTTGGAGAACAATTTACCTTTAATTTTACTCATTGACTCATCATGTTTCCTGCGATCTGATTGGACATTCAGGAACAGAGGTATACTTTGGTGGTAGATCCAGCAGCCAGGCCCGTGACTCCAGCTCTCTTCTTTTACCTCCAACCTTCATGGGTGCAAATAAGTGCCCCTCCACGTGGGCCAGGGAGTCATCCTCCTACCCTGTTCACTATTCTAGTGGGGCTGAAGGGAGTGGTGGTGTTGGTGGTAGTGGCAAGTACTCTCCCACACCAGCAGGTGGAAGTGCAGGCTTGTCATTTCATCTCAATCCCACTACCCTGGCCATGCTGCAGCAGCACAACTACGTCCCATACTTCAGAGGTATCAAAGCACGCTTGGACCAATACCTTATCCAATACAGACAATGAATTGCCAAAGTTATTGCTGTTGTCAAACTGTAGACAGACATAAAGACTGTTAGTCTTTTCAAGAATTTCCAAAAAGCTAATATTTGTAAGAGGATTCAGAGTGCAACAAATGGGGGATTTACAAGGTATTTTCTAAGCAGAACAGAGTAATTGAACTATTGGACTACCTGAAACTCTTGGAAATCTGAAGCTAGACAGCCGCAATGTGCTAGTCCACTCTGTATTTGACTAAGGTCGAAGGTCCTGAAGAATGGAGTGCTGTGATACGACCACTGACTTCACTTGGCATGGACTGTTATTAAGCACCAAAATAACATAGTTTTAGAAACTCTCACTGTGGTACTTTCAGTCATTTGGTTCACCATAGAGCCATGATTCATAATTGGAAAGAGAATTTCTAACCTTGTGTGTGCAGCGCTTGCCTGTAGCTACTGTTGGATCAGTTTATTTTCATTAGGCTAATTCTTGAACCAAAGCCATGAAACTGCTAATGCTATGCGCAAAACCACATGTCCCTGAAATCAACCTCACAAACTGTACACATAACTCTTGCAAGACGCAACCGTGCAAAAAAGTTTATCCAACCACTTCCCTTTGCTTCATTTTCTCCCCGACCCCTGACTTTCCTCACCTCTTAGGGTTCAAACAGGACCCCCTACCTGACCTTAAACCTAGGACATCCCTGCATCTCAGTTTACCTCCTCCCAACGGTAAAAAACTCAGTAGTCTTTCTCGTCTTTGTGTCTCCCCTCCCCTCCCCTAGTGGAATGGTTAGCAGGTTTTGTGATGTTGTTGTCTGGTATCTTGGTGTTGTCTCGGGTCTTATAGGGTGTATCAAGTTATATTTGTAGGACCACTAAGTTTTCTCATTCTGTTTGCCCTATTCATTTGTCTGTGGATGTGGTTGTTGTCGTGCATGGTTAAACTTGATGTAGACCTGAGTATGGCCCTGATACATGTGGCATTATCTTTTAGAGGATGGTTAGGGATGATTTCATTTTTGTGCTTGTCTGTTCAGATTGTTGACCCGATTGTTTGCCTGCCTTTGACCTCTAGTCTACCCAGTTGTTTTGTCTGAAATCCCTTGTTTATTGTCGTGTGTTAGACTTAAACCTTTGGCGATAACCTGCTTATGCCCTTAATGTGCATCTAGACAAGAGTGTACACTTTGTGTTTTCATGAGTGATACAGAGACACATAATGCAGTGTGACAAGAATCTTTGGTCAATTCCTTTTTTATTTTTTTTCCCCGCACAAGTATGTAAATTAACAATAAATTAGTTGGGGGAAAAAACTCCCTTGACCAAGGCACTGATGAATACCAAATTGTTTTATCTGCAGTTAAAAGAGATAAGATATAGGGATTAGCTGCCTGTTATATCAGAGACTTGGCAGACATATTACAGAAACTCTGTGAAATGTGCTAGTCATCTACAATTGGTGTCATCACAAAAGAGATAAGAGTTATCAAAAATACACAATGACACTGTTAAGCGGAAAACTGTGAACCTGGTTTTTATTATTGTAACTCCGAACATCATTTGAGGTTAGGGTTAGATGACTAGAGGATTAGGTTTAGGAAAAAGTGTCAGGGTAAGAGTCAGAGGAATCAGAGGAAGAGCAGGGGTGAGTCCTCAGTGAATACGAGCGGGGAAAAAATGAAGCAGAGAATAGGAGTATTAGGCTGTTGGAACAATGACATCAAATTTAAGAGTTCCTACTGCATCACAAATTTTCTAAAAGGGCCATCTTACTCGAAGAAAACCTTCGTCTCACAAAAGATATTTGCAAGGCAAAGATGTTTTTTGTACTACTACAGAACTCTTACAGTAGGACCACATTTTTTTAACGTATGCTTGCTTGGACCATGGCTGATTAAAAAGAGGAGGAAAAGAGGGCAACAGCATGAGCTCCCACTCAAACACGGGCACAGGAAAACACAAACATGCCGTTCATGACACCTTTCCACCCTTCCATGACAGGGTGGAGAGGCTGGGAGAAGAGTTCACACCTCTAGCCTTGTGTAGGCCCTGGTGGTTCCTAACATGCTGTGAAAGTGGGATTTATGTATTTTTATGCAAAGACTCATGCTTAAATGAGCTTGCAGCTCCTCAGATACGTTTCTGTGCTATGAGGATTTAAGCTATACTAAGGCTACTTACTTATGTTGTTTTATGGTGGAAATTAAGAAAGATTTGAGGAAAGGACCTTGCAAGGATGAGTAGAGCAGAGTTTTGTTTTAACTCCCTGATTTCTTGTTCCCAAAACAGTTTCTTTTTTCTTGTTTTATTGGTTTCAGATCAATGAATGGCCTCCATCTTTTGTCAAGTAATCCCTTAAAATATCATAGGCCTATTTCCTCCCTAAACTTTACAAGGATCCATCACATCTACTGTAGCTCCAGATGTTTGTATGGAGGATCTGCTCCATTTTTAGACTTCACTAACAGCACTCTGGTGTATTTGCGTGTGTGTTTATGGGCATGTGTACGTGCATTGTGTGTATGTGTAGGAGATCACTCCAGTCCTTACAGCACTGTTGTGCGGGTCAGTGATCTCATTCACATGCATCCAGATAGCTGGGAATGTTTTTTTCGCTGTCTGAGAAGGACAAGTGTTTGTTCAGTCAGCTAACACTCCTTCTCATGCACACTCCCAATTTCTCTCTCTCTCTCTCTCTCTCTCTCTCTCCCTCTCACCCTCTGTTTTTTTCTCGAAGCTCTGGATGTAGAGTGTTTATTAGTTTTGGCCTTAAAGTTTTCGATTACTCCATCACCCAGCCTGCTTTAGACACTATGGGGTGGATACTGATTGTGATCATAGATACAAAACACATGCATGCATTAAGTTAGCAAAATGTGAGTTAATGTTACACTCTAAAACGTAGAACAACACAAAATTAAACTGTATATAAAAATGTATATGTATATAAAAATGTATATAATGTATATAAGATAACAAGTATGGTACAATGATACTACAGAATTCTATAACTTTGCTGTGTAATAGTTAAGTGGTAAGAACAGACCACTAACAGGTCCAGTGCCAACATGATTAAACTTATCATACAGCTCTTAAGCTAAATGGAGATAACTGTTGAATAGAGTAGGTTATAGAGCTGAGAGCTGTTTTACAATTTAAATAAAGAGCTGTTAAGAATAACAGTAGCTCCCTTTGACAGCTGTTTTAGCTGTTTGTTTGTTTTTTTTATCTCTGGGGGTTTTCCAAACCCAGCATTCCTATAGTGTGAAAATAGGCTGGATTTCAAGAAATCTGCAAGTTCAGAATGAGTCACTTCAGTGGCTTAAAGTTGTTTGTTCTGTAAAGCTGTTATGCTTGTCCTCTGAAGAGTTGTGGGTGACTAATCCCTATCCCAATTCATTGAGCAATCACCAAGTTGAGCAATAGGGAAGGTGCACCTTGTCAAACACAGGACTGACACATATAAACAGACAACCAGTTGCACTCACAATTACATCTAGGAGCAATTATTCGTAACCACTGACTCCTCATAGGCTATGTCCATGCTACTAGGTTTCAATTTTAAAACGCAAAACTTTTGCAACATGTGCACCCAGCTTAAATGTCATACAACCTAAATCAGTATCTTCATGTCTCAAATTATGTATGGTACCTGAAAAGGTGGACTCCTCAGTCCAGATAACTCCAGCCTGAACTGAGGAGTGAGTTTGCATCAATGGGTCTTATTCATGAGTAAGAGCAAAACAGATTTCAACACTGACTCCAAGTAAGAGGCACCAGCAGAAGTAATTCCGGTCTGACATTATACTGTGGTTGTGAACAAAAGCTAGTCTGTAAAGAAAAGCTGTAAATTTACTGGCCAGTCCAACTCTCATCAGTAGTAGCTTTTGGGTGAACTAAATAAAACTGGAGATATACATAGCAAAAGAGAGGGTTTTGTGAGAGAAGGATGGTCTTCCCATTGAAGTATTTCAGATGTCACAGGTTGGTAGAAAACCTTACAGACTGAGACATTACATCACGTAGTTCACCTTCGTGCTTGTGTATATCCAGTAGGATCTGGAGTAGGATCTGGGGTATGCTGCTAGGAATCAGGACATTGGAGCTTAGGGACTATATAAGGGCTGGACTGAAAGACAGCACAGAGGCGCTAATCATAGCTGCGCAAGAACAGGCCCTAAACACAAGATCCATAGAGGCCGGGGTCTGCCACACCAGACAGGACCCCAGGTTCAGGCTGTGCAAAGACATCCCTGAGACAGTACAGCACATCACATCAGGATGTAAGATGCTGGCAGGCAAGGCGCACATGGAATATAACCAGGTGGCTGGTATAGTGTACCGTAACATCTGTGCTGAATATGGACTGGAGGTCCCAAGGTAAAGATGGAAGACACCCCCAAAAGTGGTGGAGAATGACCGAGCAAAGATCCTGTGGGACTTCCAGATCCAGACTGACAAGATAGCGGTTGCTAACCAACCGGACATAGTTGTAGTGGGGAGTGAAGGCAACTGTGGTCCCAGTGGTGATTGGAGCCCTCGGGGCTGTAATCCCCAAACTCGAAGAGTGGCTCCAGCAGATCCCCAGAACAACATCTGAGATCTCTGTCCAGAAGAGTGCAGTCGTAGGAACAGCTAAGATACTTCACGGAACCCTCAAGCTCCCAGGCCTCTGGTAGAGGACCTGAGCTTGAGGGAGACAAAGACCGCCCAGGTGGGGCGAGAGAGGGAATTTTTTTTTGCATTGTGATCCAATGCAGACTTTTACAGGGTGATGTTTGTATCTGTATCTAACTGTCAGTAGACTAATTCCAGAAAAAACTGAGTTAATTTGTTCAAGACATGTTGAGCAAATATGAATACAGTAAATGGCTGGGTTATTGAGTCACCTGCATCACTGCACTAATCACAGCTTCATAAAAAGATTTATCAATATGCTAGTTAAAATGCTAACTTTTTATCCCCCAATGCCCTTTGTTTTCTCCCAATCCTTTTCCTTTTGCATTCATATCCAATGCTCTCCCTACTGCATTCCTGACTGGAGGTAGTGAAAGTGGTCGGAGTACCCCCAGCTTATCCACCTATTCCGATGGCAAATCCCCCTCCTCCACCTCTACATATGTGGCTGCTCCCCGGCATTTCCACATACCAGGTAGGATACAGCTGCACTGCTTGGTCAGCAACTCAACTTTTCCTTTTTCCCTACATCTTTACACAAAGTATGTTAGTGACACAGAATCACAAGGAACTCTATTAGAACACGACAAATGCAAAAACAAAACAGAGTCTCTGAAGAAGAAACTTAATTAATTGATTTGATACTGGTGTTCAGGTATACTTGACAACCAAGTGTGTTAAGTGTTAGGGAATATTTAGACATGTTTTAACAAGTGAGCTAGCTATGATCAGATTAGACTTTTCAGAAACATCAGACCGGTTTCTTCTCAGGCATAGAAGATAAATCTTATACAAGGTACGGGCGCAAGTATTCCGAGTCTAATTTTAGCAAGCCATTACAGCTGCATGTGCTGTAGTAAATTGCTTTGTTTTAGTTTGTTAAATGCTACTTCAACATGAGTATGCTAATGTGAGTTTAGCACATTAACATCAACATCCCCAAAAATGTTATGTACGGCTAACTGGTGTGCACTATTTCTGAGCAAATTCTATTCACAAATGTGTTATCTAAAGTCAATAGGAGGAATGAAAAATAGAGTGGTACTTTATTTTGATAGTTTGTCTGCTGACACTTAGTTGCATGTCAACAGTGTGTCAATTAAAGCTGGAGTGTATGATTCTTGCTCTCTTGTTCTGCTGTTAAAAACACTTTTTGCGCAAGTTCAGTACATATCTCCTCACTGCGTGCAAGGTCTTGGGTCTGTGTGTGGGCTGGGAAAAAGTCCTGTGTTTTTGCACCGTCACTGCTCTGTTTTCAGGGGAAAACCAGTCAGGGTCGCCCCCCGTACAACTAAAACTCAAAACACCACACCGAACACTGCACCAGCCAATCAGCTGCAGGGGTGCGTTCCTAGGCTCCTTGTGCATGAGCTCAGTTAGGGGAGGGGGAATGTAGCTGTGCGCAGCTGAGTGAGAAGAACCGAACCAAGGCAAGCTAGCAGCAGCAGAAATGTCAGTCAAACCCAAAAGAAAATGCGCGGAGAGAAAGAGTTGGACAGAGTAAGGAATAAGACAGAGTTGGACAGAGTGAGGAATAAGTCAAAGTTCTACATCAGTGACGCCTTCCAAAGGTGGAGAGACTTACGAGAATCGAAAGGCCTCAAGACCAATGTAGAGGTGGCTATATTTCTACTGGACATGTGAGTAGTGCAACACGTTAGCTAACATTAGAAAACATGAAGGGAGGGGTTTGTTTGTTTTGGGGCCGTTCAATTCAAATGTCAACCGACGTTCTCAGCAGAACCCGAGAAACGTACACAACATCTTTAATATTCAACAACGCTCTTTCAACAGAAAAGTGACATGCATTCAACTAACAGCCAACTGACTAAAAGGTGCATTTCAAGTGTTCAGAAGGGTCCAACTGAAGAATCAGACAACATATTACCACAACCACTTCACTTCAGTACAAGACATGAGTCTTCGTGCCTAAATCTAAACACTTCATTTTAGAAAAAACCTTAATATGCATATATAATATAATTACTACATAAATGTGTTCTGTTAATACGTTATAGACTTTTTACCGTTCTCAGCTGTTTTTCACTTTATTTGGATAGTCCTAACACGTCTGCAAATGCTTCATGATCAATGCCTACTAATAGTCTGTTAATAGTCAACTACAGATTACAGTCATTTTCTCGAGCATATGTTGACATCACACTGTTAACTTTCAGCTGACAATAGTTGATAGTCAACTTATTAGACGTTGACTCAATGCACAGACAAATAGTTGAATATTGGTTTATAATCTGTTGCTACAAAACATATTGACGGTCAACATACTCTTTTGTTGAATACTAACTGACACACATGCAACTGAAAATCTACTGCTATAACTTGTAAAGTGTCAGTAGACGGACTATCTAAATAAAGTGTGACCAATAGGGCTTCACATTTGTTAGCTTTAAGTTTTGCTTTTAGAAAAATTCAGCCGAAAACTCAAATTGCTATCATTATCCATGCTGAGTCATTATGATGAACTAGTATCCATTAACATTCCTATTCAAAAATTGTTTTCCACTTTGCAGAAAAGCTCACATTCTGTGTAGCTTTAATGTCAGGTCTGGATTATTGTGAATTTTAATAGAAGATTTTAAGTTCAGGAAAATTTTATAAATGCCCCAAGTTTTCTTGAATAATTCATGAGATTGGATCTGTTATTATAAATGGTTTATGCATACAGCCCAGTGTCTTTACATTGCACTTAAGAGTGTAACAATTGACTGTATTGTATTCTGTATGATATACTGTATCTCTAGAACTCTTTTAATCCCACTGTTTGCTGAAGTCAAGGCACCTTCTTTTCGTCAGTGCAAGGATCTAACATGAAATTGTGTCATTTAAAATTATATTTATACTATATTTACACAGGACTTGACATTAAACCATGTACTCTTCATTACATCAAGTCTTACATGGTGGAAAATACATATTGTTCCCATGGACAATTACCCTATCAGTCTTGCAAGGGAAAAAAATAAATAGTTGGATGCAAGTTAAGTGGAAAAAACAGCCAACAATTATCCGCTTAATGGCTTCCATTGCCATCGTCTTTATTACTTTTGTATGGATACT
This sequence comes from Naso vlamingii, assembly GCA_029822935.1. Classification (NCBI taxonomy): domain Eukaryota; kingdom Metazoa; phylum Chordata; class Actinopteri; order Acanthuriformes; family Acanthuridae; genus Naso; species Naso vlamingii. The sequence goes on from JAPQLA010000016.1 coordinate 2,463,077, forward strand.
ATTTCAGATGCTAGAAGGCATTGAAAAAAGCCAGAAACAAAACAGATGTGTTATTTTATAGTGGATCATGTTTTCTTGTGGCTAAATGTGTGGCAGTTGTTGCTAAGCATCTCTGTCAGAGGCCTGTCTGTGTCCACTGACACGGAGATGAACACACTATCCCCATTATCCCTCGGAGGCACTTTAGCTAGCAGTCCATTTAATGCAACAAGACTTTAATTAACTTTTAACTTTTCCTCTATTTTGTTGATGTTTTTAATGATAAATTTAGATGCCATTTTTAATTTAATTTGGAAATCTCCTAAGTATGCTAATCATGCCTGGGGACCACATGTGGTTTCTCATATTATTATTTGAGTGTCATTGGATTGTTTTGCATCAAAAACCTTCCAATTCAGCAAAAAACATTACACTGATGTATTTTAAATATGTTGCATGGATTATATTAAAAGTACTGATGTTTCTGACGTGCCATGATAAAAATGACAATGTCTTGTGTTGAATCAAGCTGTTTTGCGCCCCCTCTTTTGCTTTTTCAAAATATCTCATCTCTCAATAACTGCTAACTCATGGTTGTTTTTCTCCATTTTCTCTCTTTCTCTACCTCCTATGTTGGCTTCTTCCATTTTTTCTCCTCTGCGTCTGTTCCCATCTTCAGAGACTATGGTCAAAGATAATATCTATAGAAAACCCCCCATCTACAGACAGCATGGTACAGTCTACTTCCTCGTTAACACTTCCTTCTCTGGTCTGGTCTCTGCACGATGTGTTGCATGTCGCTAGTCAGTCATCTTTTCATCTTTTTATCTGAGTTCTTCTCCCTTTTTTTGTAAGGCCTGCTCTCGTCTAGTAGACTCCATGAATTACAGAGCTGGTGAAAGAGTAATACACCAATTTAATGCTATAAAATTAATTGACAGAAGTGCAAAATGTACCAAGGTTGAACATTTGAACGATGGGCAATGTTATGACAAAATTAACAAAAAAAAAAGGCATTCATTTTGCAAACAAAGGTTTTGATGAAAGAAAGCAAATTGTTGACCCTGAGTTTAGTTTAGTCCTTTCCTGGAATTAAGTTAAATACTTTACTGCTGCACTTGGCAAGAGAGGCTCTATAAAAAGTACAGCTGATGTTATAAACCTAAGCAATCATTTGGACCGAATTTGCCACTGAGCTAGAAGTGATGCAAAGGGACTTTACTGTTGTGGTCAAATTATTCCAAGTACCACTGAGAAGGAGGGAAGGTTTAAAAAAATGCACCTCTGAGTTGAAGGACTTAGTAGACAGTAAAATGCTACACAATTAATTTAGTATCGTCCAGAATTACCCTACATCTATATTAGCCAGCTCATCCATATTTCAGAACAGCAGTTAGTATGTGGTGAGGTTGTAGATTGCAACCAGCTGACGTTCCCACAGCTTAGTCTTTCCCTTCCAAGAGTATAAATGAACCTATGGTGACCATAAAAAATGCAAATGTCCAAACTGGGCCACTGTAGAAAAACCATGGTGGACTCCATGGAAGAATACATGCTCCTGGAAAATATTACTTAAATAATATATAGATATAATGGGCTCGTTTTAAGGTAGTGAACATACAGTTTTTTTATTTTCAAGTGATTATACACTAATAAGAACATAATCATGATTCTGATATGCTTACTACAGAGCACTCAAGCTTATTGTTGAAGGTAGAGTCAGTAGCATTGTTCATTGCGGCTTGTAACAGTCAAATTGGGCCCTTTCTCACAGGCTAAACGCCACCAGAATCACCAGAATTATCATAGCGTGTGTACTTATGCAGCCTACATATGGATCTTGAGAAGTCGTGTCCTAAAGTTGTGTACAAGAAAGGCTTGGCATTCAAGTGGTAACTGCATGAGAACACCAAAAGGTTGGTTTTGGTGTTTCCTCTTGGCTGTCTTTGTGAAAATGCTACATTATTACTTTGTGTTTAAACACCACACAGAGGAACAACAGACAACAAAAGTGATGATTTACATCTAGATTGACAACTTGTCTACACTTGCCATTAGGGATGTCCCGATCCGATCTTTGAGATTGGGAACGGGCCCGATCAAGGCATTTTTAAAGTGATCACTAACTGAAACCAATCCTTTGCTTTACGTCATGTGCCGTAAATAAGACGCAGTACATGGTTATTATTATACCCAGTCATTATTTTACCCACGAGGTCTGCGGAGAGAAGGAGGGAGGACAGTGCATCATCACGTGAAGCAGGAGCAGTGTTTTGCTGGTAACGTTTTGTTGTGACCGCCACGGCAACACAAAATGTCTAAAGCAAATACATTTTGCAATCAGTCAGCTGATCTGTTTCCTCAATATATACACAGTTATTATTAAACGTGTTCGCACATTTATCCGCAAGGCATGTGCTGCTCTCTTTGGAGCCTCGACAGGAGGTAAAGAAGACCCATGACCAAAAGTCTATGAATACACAGCGTCATAAAGATTCAGAGATTCATACATGAGACGTTACCTATATTACCTGATCTATCGCTGTTGCATTCAACCCACGCTGGACTCCTTAATCAGTCAATCAGCCTTCCCTCTGTCTGTTAGAATCCAGTGTGTGATGGGAAAACGTCATATTTCCACACAGTCACAGAAAATAAAGTCAAGAGAAAGTAAAGTGTGCAGCATCCTTCCCATTACCCAGTGCACCGTGGAGTCTCTCACTTTGTAGCTGCTGACAGCCTGTCACAGTAGGGCCGGTCCTAAACATTTTGGGGCCCTGGGCCAGATTAGGATTTGGGGCCTCCAGACTGCTCCTGGCATCCGTTAAACCACCATTACATGTTGTCAGTTGGATTTTGTTATTAAATTTTTGGGGGTTGTTTACTTTTTTATTTAAATAAATTAAAGAACATCAAGGACTGACTTGGATGCAAGCTTTTTTTCTTTTCTTTTTTTTAATCAATGCATTGAAGAACCATCAGATTGGGACTCAGCATCAGCAAATACTCAATACTGAATGACTCGGATCAGGATCAGGTGAAAAAAACTTGATCGGGACATCCCTACTTGCCATAGCCACTTTTGGTCCTGTATGGCCTTTGCCATTTCTGAAGACATCAACAAACATGCTACAATTTGTGAACTCGAAGCTCTAGGAAAACTTGATTTATGTTATTGTGAATACCACAAGAGGGGGGCATTCATATGGTCTCCTCTCTTGAACAGTAAACACGTCCCCATTTGAAGGCACCATTGTACTGCTTGTACCTGCCCAAGCAAGGTATGCAAAAGTATTACATTTGTTTTAATGGAAAAGTCGATAATTTCACAAGTTAGCACAAGCTAGCCGCCGGTGTTTGGCACCTGACTGTCTAACAGAAAGCAGGCCAACTCAGCTTCATCCCAAGCCTCTCCTTCAGTGCTCGAAAGCCTGAAAACCGAGATTCACTCTCGTTTTGAAACAAGCTTTATCCACTTGCCATTTCCCCTCTCTACGGCTATATTTCCTCTTCTTTGCCGCTTAGGGTTTCCACAATTGCAATTTTCTCTGGTCTGGATGGCTTTCGGTCGCTATGTGTTATCTACTTCCAACCTCATCTGAATGCTGTCACTTGCTGGGGGAAATTCACCCACTTCCCTGACCAGACACGTCCCAACTAAGCCAAAACATCTAAATACAGGCATAGAGCAGGGACCCTGTAGACACAGACACCACCACGTGTCTAAGGACCCATATGTGATGATTAAACCAGATTATTTTCGTATGTTTTTTTTTTTTTTTAATGCTACTGACTCTACCTTTAAATGGCATCTGAAATAACATTGAAAGTTTCAACCATTAAATAGGAGTTCAGCAGCAATTTTCTAAAATAAATAACTCGATTTACACTTTAAATGTAGTGAACTAGACGTGATTGGAAAGCTCTTTAATCAGGGCCCAGAGGTAATACTATACTTTCTGGTTGTTGTGATGTATTCTGTATAATTGAGTTTTATTTATTAAAAAGCATTGCCCCAAATCATAAAATCTGACTTGACACATTGGCTATCCATTTCTTCATGTGACCTATTGTTGAATTTGGGGCACATGGGGGTTAATTTGCTCACTTTATTCATGCACTTTACTCATCTCACTAGCTCATTTGTTGGTTCTAGTGTTGATGTTGTGACTGTGTCAACTGTGGTTGGGTACATGATTCACTTTGTATGGTGGTATTAGTGTTGCACTGATCACTGTTTCAATAATTGTTTCTCTACCCTCACTATTGTTTGTGTGTCTAATTTACGGTGTACACTTCTCACTGTAGTTGCCTTCAAGCTTAATGTACACACAACAGGGTCACTGAAAACACACTGGCATAAGAGTCCAAGGAGCTTTTATCTCCTCTGTCACACAAGAAAATATTCTTCTTTATTAAATATGACATTTAAATCAGCTGCATATGGTTCTGCCTACAGATGTGAAATGGCTGTCAGGATCTTGATTGCATCCGACAGACGTTGACGTGTGTGCCCTAAATAAGGAAAATAATTTACCTTGGTGCTGTGCAAAGTGGCATTAAGTTTTAATGCACTGCATGCATTTTTGTGGGTAATGGCCCATTAGTCAACTTATAATTAATAGTCAAAGTAAATGGTGACCTATTTTTTAATGTTTTTTAAAAAACAATAATAACTAAAACTGTCTCCATACTGCTCCTGCGAAGTAATCCAAGTGTCCGAAAGCCTCGATATGCCCAGTTTAAAAATAAAATTTTTAAAAAAGTCATTGATACCATATTTTTGGCCTCACTGTTCAGTGTAGCCTGTAGTTTCTAAGATGGAGCCACATTCAAGTGTGTGCAAAATAATAATAATAATAATAATAATAGTAATTGTACTGTTTGTTTGTTATACTTACGCGTCTTTGAAGCCAAATTTGACCCCCTAAACACTTGTCAAAATGTGCTCTCATGCGCCACCTAGAAACACTAAAATGGCTACTGCGGCCCGTAGGAATGTCGTAGAGGGATCAAACCAAAACTCAATTGTTCGTCTCATCAAGATCTAAAAATCACCCTCTGACAACCCTGACCTAAATTAAACAGGAAGTCCACATTTTGCATTTCAAAATAAGATTTTGTCCCCAATTTTTGCCTCATATATTTGCTATCTCCTTCGAGGGCATTTATTTTATCTGCTTCAAACGCTAATAGATGACTAAGGAGACACTGGCGATGAAAAGTTCTGAATAACTTTGTAATAACTCAAACGGTTTGGAATTTATAAGCCATCAAAGTTCTAGTCAGAAATCACATCATCTGCCTCTTCAAATCTAAATAAATGGGAAAAAATTCTGAGAGGTAGAGAAAACGCCCTGGTCACACACCTCGAACAAGTGGCAATTGTGCCTAAACCGTGAGTCTCATCGACAAAACGACCAGGTGTACAGCACCACAAGGACTTGCAGAACAAGGTGATATAAGTTTTGTGAGGATAATTTCTTAAACATGGCCGTTACAGCAAGAGACAAAAATTGGGCAGCCTGTTTTCTTCCAGGGATTTTAAGGGTCAGTTATAATGGAAGAAAATCATGATCTTGGGTCAAACCGAGGCCCGACACTCTAAGTACAAGTGTGACCCACATAGATGGAAAGACAGCAAATTTTCCTATTGGGATATATCAGTTTATGTAAGATTTGGCCAACGTTGTGGGATCTGGGAGGAGGTTTTTCCCAGCTTTAGAGTTTTTGTTTCAGCCCTGCTACCTTTGAGTGGTCATGTGACTCACTCCAGCTTGGAGAACATTCCACAATACACACCCATTGTAAAATCTGTAGACGAACAAAAAAAGCTTTGAAACTAAGGTCGCTTTCACACCTAACCAAGCGGACTCGGTTCACTTGGGGGGCTGAAAGTTGCAACATTGTTGCATTTATCACTTGTTTC
>JAPQLA010000016.1:2469084-2480971 GCA_029822935.1 Naso vlamingii
TGAGCTTTCACACCTGCCCAAACGAAGCGGACTATCTGAGGAAACGAACTCTGGTCCGTTTAAAGCGGACCAAACGAAGACAGTGTGAAAGCGACCTAAAACTCTAATATCTCAATAATGGTAAAAGAGGGTTTGATCACTTTCTCCTTTAAATTGAACTGATATGTCTCTCTGTCTGCCTGCCTACATGACTTACCACCACACAGCTGCCTGTACACGTCAGTCAAACTTGAACCAGGTCACATGAGGTTGAATGAATGTAGATCTGCCTTTTGAATTGAATGGACATTTATTGTCTGTTTGCAGATACTTCTTATCCTCACTCACCTGATAGTACATGTCAGTCAAACTTTGACCAGTTCACTTGGGTCTACCCTGACTTTCAAAATAAAAGCCCAAAACTCCTTCAAAATAAAAGCCCTTATTTTTTTTAAATGACTTTAAAATCCTTCAAAATGGATACTTTATGAACATCTAATGGGCTGGAGGCCATGACCAGGCCTACCTGACGGACCAAAGTGCTGACCAACACAGCTTGCAGCTTTAATTTTGATTAGACATCGCTTTGTAGAGGTAGACATTTTGGGCAGATGGTGGCACTGAAGTAAAGAACAGGATGTCTGGGAAAAAAAGATTTTAATCTAAAACAAACAAGACTGTTCAAAGCAGATTTCATTTGTTATTTTTTTAAAAGGGTCATGGATAAAAGTATTAATCAAGGAGAAGTTTTATCCCATGTTAGGAACAATATTCCTCATGGGTTCATGCTATGCTTCCTGTTTAAAGTCGAGCTGAAGTCAAAAATGCATTTTCAACCCTTTTGGACCATATCCCTGCTCTTATTGTACTCAAATTTAAAAATGTATCACAAAGATTTTTTTTTACAAAAAATGAATTATTTTGTATTTTTATATTAAAATCTGCCACTTCCTTCTTTCTTTTAAAACAAAATCTCCTGGGTCCCTGATGTCATTGTTGACTTGGGCCGTTACTGGTTGATTCATTTTTTTAATTCAGCCAATTATATCACGCCAATCCACCTGTCAATATAAACCTGTAAATAAAAAATTAAACTAAACTTAACTAAGCTAAAGCGAGCATGGTGTTAAAATTTAGCAGTTAAATATCAACAAACAAAGCCCTAGCAATGGTTGCCGTGGAGTGACAGCAACACTTGCCAACAGCACTCCAATCAGATTTTCTCCAACTTATGTCCTGCCCCTTCAGCCTGTGCATTGGTTGTGTAATAGTTTGAATAGCGAATACGTCACAACACAGCAGTTCTCGCTCTGGAAAAAGGCATTTCAGCTCATCTTTAATGTACAGTCACACAGTGCATGGGAAGCTCCCTGTAGATGCCGTTTGCAGCTGATGATGTCATGGTCCCGGGGGTGATTTACTGTAGAGTCAATAGTGCAGCACAGAGCTGAGGAGGAGATGCTCCAGCACATTAACTGTGACATCCTGTAATATCTGACTGTTTTACAGCTTCTAGAACCTCCTGGCAGGATGGGGAGGATAGCAAGGTGGGTCTGTGTGGATGTGTGTGTCTTTACCTGTCTGTCCATATCTGTCCCTTTACAGGTCATTTTCTTAAACTTTGCAAATACTGTACATGCATTTACTAATTCACTAACTCATACTTTTCCATCATCGATCATTTCTTCCCATCTCTCGTTCTCTCTCTCTCTTTCTTTCTCTCTCTTTCTCTCTCTGTAGAGGACCAGTTGGATGATCTTAAAGAGTGAAATAGATGGACACATGGGTCAAGAAGACCTGGATCCCCGCAAATCTACCTGCAGTCTGCCCACTGACACCTCCCAGCCAAGTTAGCAGCTCATCACGCAGTCAACCTGGAGACATGAATACAACAATACAGATCTTGAATAGTATTTAAAGCAGTGAAAAAAAGAGTAAATGGATTTTTTTTTTCTCCCTGTAGATTTCCCCTACAATAAGTCTGCATCCTTACCTGGATATGGACGAAACGGCATCTACAAGGTAAATGAAACTACAGGTGTTAAAAAATGGACAGTTTGGATGATCATTTAAGTTTTTATCTTTGTGCTCTCCTTCAATTACTCTTTTCTAATATGGAAGTTTGTTTCCAATGTATTTAATACTCTCACTGCCCCGTTGGCTCTATTAAATAAGTTTGAATTGCACCAAGAACTCAGAAATTTATCAGCTGAGCACAGTGTTATCATAGCTGAAAGAGGCAATGGCTAAAACTACAAAAATAAACTAAGTAAGGGATAGTCAACTGAGGAACAGCGTGGAGGCAAAGAACCACTCGACGCGAAGCAGAGGGTGGTTTGCCTCTGTGGAGTGGCTCAAAACCGTTTATCACATACAAACGAGTTGACTATCCCGCTTATACCATGGTCAGCAATTTAAAATGAAAACATTTGCAAAATTTTGGTGAAAGTTTTGCACTCAAAATCATATTTTCATGTGATTTGTAGTCAATCTATAAAGTTTTAAACAAGGAATAACTTCGTTTCCCTAGCAACACCTGAGGGTTTGACTAATACCTGAAAATATCATTACAATCCCATACAATCCTTACGTAATGAAAACTTGTCAGTATGTTACAGAACAAATCTACCTCGCGAACCAGTCATGTCATTGTCCCCAAATCAATAAAAATGTCCAGGAACAAAATGACAGGCGATTGTCTCCATCAGGTGTAGAGGGTTGAACAGTGAATAGGACTGAGATGATTGACTGATAAGTAAGTATGTTAGTTCAGATGGACAGTGTAACAGGGCTGTAGAGGGGAATAAATGCATATGAACTCAGTAACCAACCTTTTTAAAATCAAACACAGGAGTCATTCACCTACTGATGACTTAACCATCACTTAAGATCAGACAGTTCAGTCAGCAGACACTTTGTTTACCAACTTTATTTTACATCTCAACGAGTGGAGGGAGGCTACTTCTTGCAGCTTGTGTGTTACAAGCGCCCCCCTGTGGTGTTCAGATGATAATGCACTGACTACACCCAGTGACAAGATATTCTGAAAAGCTGTAGGCTTGATAAACTCCTCGAAAAAAACAGAGTTCAACTTTTAGCCTTTCAAATCCAAATTTTGAACCTGATGTAGCTCAAGTTTCATCAGGAAGATTTCTGTTTGATGTGCCTGCAGCATGATTGTGCACAGAGGATACATACTAATATATGCATACTAACAAGTAAGTTTACATGTTGCTATGATTAAAAGTTGGGTAGTTGATGAATTTGGAACGGTGATTAAACTTGTGCCGACTACCTGTGCGTTAAACAGCTTTGTCGCACAGCTGTCAGCCAAACAGAAAAGAGTATTCACACAGACCATGCTGTAAATTAGTCATAAACAACAGCATTCCCATAACTCAACTACCTACCTCATTGTTTAAACCCTTGCCTGTCCCATCTGGCACCAGGTTTTTTCTACCAACCCAACTTGACACAATAATCTAACCCAATTTAAATAATAACCAGTCTTAGAGTTCCTTGGTCCTTTCCAGTGAAAGTTTGGTACTGTAAAGCTTTGCCCAAAGCCTCGGCAGGGCTCACGCCGTGGCAGAAGTGTGCTCAATTCACTTTGGCTGTCATACTGGTAACTTTGAGAGACTTTTACTCACTGTAGGGTGACTTGTTAGGGGAAATGGACTGTGCCTATCACCAGAGTGAGGGGATGAAACCAAGCACACCCACAGATTAAGAAACCTTTAAATAAAAAGCTGACTGAGGTGTTTGTGAGAGTTATTCAAATTATTTGAACTTTGAGCTCAAAGTTCAAATTATTTGAACTTTGACCTAGACTTCTACTGACCTTTCAAAACACAACCAATGAGATCAGTTGTATGTAACCACAGACAATCTAGAAGAGACACATATATGCAGAGGAGTGAGAAAAAGACAGAAGAAAAATCCATAGCTCTCTGACCAAGTTTAAATCTTTCTTTTCATTGCAACGTAATGTTTCATGCACACAAAATCTTAGTGGTCGTTTTTTTTTCGCTGCTGTATAATTAGAATGACAAATGCAAGAGCCTTCTTTTGAGACAAGCTTTAATTTTTTTTTTATTTTATTTTCTGTCTACATAGAGTAAACTTTTTTACATTAAACAATGAATCATTTTATTTTAAACTGTATTTACATAAAGCAGTACATTTTACAGATGGTTTCATTTGCTAGCCTCTAATCGTATTAGTTCTGTTAGTGGACGAACAACAAACACTTTCCAAAATCAGTCTTTTCCTTTCGATCTACTTGCTTTTTAGCTTCTCCAAATTATGTGATGTAAGCTCACTACTAAAAGAATGTGTCACACTCACTTCCTGTTGGTCACCCTGAAAGGATGTTAACAAATCAGGGCAATATCAGTAACTGAAAGACATTCTGATGAACCGTGGTTTTGAGGAAGACCAGCAAGTTCCAGGTAGGATATAGCAGGACATCTGAATGATGGTTCAACTGCTTTTTGTCTACGTGTGTGTGTGTGTTCCCATAGGCCGCTGAGATGGTGGAGGATGAAGTGGACCCTGACTCCCAAAGCTGGGGAGGCATGAGAGGTGGGGGTGAAAATTAATTAATGCTGTTCATTTCCTGCTTTTTGTCATGTCTCTCTGAGAGGCTTGCAAGTCATTTTCTTTCTTTCTTTTTCTTTTTACTGCCGATAGGCATATTTACTAAATGTCAAAAATACATACAAATGACACTATGAAGGGCAGAAACATTTCCTTGGAAATGGAAATGAAACATCTGAGGTTAAGGTTTTGGCTACTAAAGTTTAGTTGTTTTACTGCCGGAACCAAACTGAAGTTGAAAAATTCCAGCTGGAAGTGACGCTGGCTGCACTCCAAGCCTGGCAAATCATCACCTAATGTCTGTTGGTCATTGACTGCAAATGGTTGTAACCCCATATGAAATACGATGACTTTGCTGAAATTGCTCTACTGTTTAAAGATTTTTCCAGTGAGAAAAGCTGCAAACTTAGTAGCTCAGTAACAGAGGCGATATAGTGAGGGTATTTTCAAGGACAAGAAAGTCATGCTGTCCTTTACCACTGGGTCTCATGAATCCATGTTCTGTCAGTTAGTTAATTTTGAGTAACAGGCCCAAAAATTACTGTCAACCGTGTCTCATTTCCAGCTCATCAGGTACTGACGCTTGGTGTCAGTACGAGATGCACTGTGCTTTAAACAAACTCACATGTAAACAAATGCTAAAGCAACTGCTTAACCATCTTAAAAGGAGTGGTTGGCAAAGTAGAGCGGTGGGTCACACACACAAGGACCGTGCAAAACCAAAACTGAAACCTGAAGAGTCAAAGCCAACAATCTTTTTCTCCACCTAACCAAGCTGTTTTTCATGTCATTCCAAGCCTCAGAAATTCTACTTAACAATGTTAAAAATAACTTCAAATAACTTTACAACTATATTTTTGCAGTAGGTCACAGGCTCAATCCAAGAGACAGTCGTTTCCTCTAGATAATAATTACAGTTAGAATTTTAAACTATAAAATGTGAAAAAACCATGTCACCTTTCCTTAAATTACAGAACCAAGACCAGTTTGCAATCCCTGATTACACTGTGACCAAGTATGCAGAGCTCAGCAGCTCTGGCTCCAGATCAGTAACTAGAGGTAACAATACAGAGAGGTGGCATCGTTTTTTCCAGCTGCAGAATTATTGGTGTGTGTGTTTACAGATGTATGTACTGTCCTAGCTGTATCTTAGGCAAAGACTGAGTTGATGGGATACCAACCTCATAACTGTGTGTCCATGTGTGCAGAACAACTGTTATGCTTTTGACGCCTTTGAAACACAATAGTTCTTAAGAGATGTACGTCTACACGGTGCCATTTATTTTCAGCTTCTATTATGGTAGTTTTCATAATTGGGCTGCTATTAAAAAAACCTCATTGTTCCACTGGATTAACTTTCTTTCTCTCTCTCTCTCTCTCTCTCTCTCTCTCTCTCTGTTTTCCTCCCTCTCAGAATACAAGGTAAGATTTCCCTCATTTGTTAATGCTTTACAAATAATATTCTTGGCAGCTTTGTTGGACATTTGATTAAGATTGTATTCCTTAATAAATCTCCCACAATGCTTACTTTATGTGTCCCAGATCTACCCTTATGAAATTCTGGCAGTGACGCATAAAGTGAAAGTGAAGCTTCCCAGAGATGTGGATCGCACCAGACTGGAGGTGAGCTCTAATCTGCTTCTCCCTGCTCTGTCGTTTCCTCCCCTTCTATCCGCAGGTCATTAAAAAGCCTGAGAAAATGTTTAACTGTGGTTTAAAGAATGACTTTAAAATTAGACTTCTGCAGCTTGGTTCACACAGCCAGGCAGCTAATCCCGGCAGGATAAAAGTATCAACCAAAGCATAGAGAAGTGCCATCTCCAGTTTTTGTAATGGTGAATAAATAATTACAATTATTGTGGTGAGTTGAAGCTCAGATAGTTTTGTATTAACTCATGTATGTTCACTTGAAGAGGAACAAACTTCCACAGTATGCCATGTAAATAAAAATGATAAACAAAGCACTTTGAGCCACAGGTTTGTTATATCTTCTTACAGGAGTATTTAAATCAAGTTTTCCACATCAATAAACAATACCACGGTAAGAAAACGTGGCTTGGTCCTTAATTAAGCCTCAACTGCCTGAATTTACTTCTAAGCCAATTTAAAGCACAAAAACGCTTTCTCTCTTAAAGTGACCGTAACCTACATAATGGCTCTAACAGAAAACTACAATAATGCTGTCTTTTACAGGATATCTTTCTTACATCAACATGAATTAAAATAAATTATTTGTAGCTTACCTTTAACACATTTTTATGACTTAACTTATTCAACAAATCAATTACCTATCTAAAGTAACATTAACTTTCAATTATATAGACTGTACCTATTTATTGACTTAAACATAAATGAACTTAACTTGGCTCCCACACTTACAATTTTGCTGTTTTTCAGGAAACAGATGTATTTCCAACAGTATTCACACCAGTCTTTGTATTTCAAAAAATATTTGAAAATAGTATATATATATATATATATATATATATATATATATATATATATATATATATAGATATATATATATATATATATAAAAACATCAAGAAGAAGGAACATGAGAGGCTCGCTAAATACCAAGGGCTTAAAGAGAAGCTAGAAAAGATGTGAAAAGTAAAGACAATAGTGGTACCAGTGGTAACTGGAGCACTGAGGGCTCTAACCCCCAAACTGAGACAGTGGCTCCAGCAGATTCCAGGAGCACTGTCCAAGATCTCGGTCCAGAAGAGCACATCACATATCGATCATTCCCTAGTCACAACATACACTGATGGTATCTGGTCTTTAAGTAGCCTACACTGTGCAATGACCTCAGCTCCATCCAGCACCTTTGTGTGATAAAGTAAGGCTCAGTTACTGACACACCTCTGTAATACTCTTGTTACTATATGGGAGCAAATCTTTGCAGCAAGGTTACATCTGGTGGAAAGCCTAAAAAAAAGAGTGAAAGCTGTTAGTGCCCCCACATTTAACAGTGACATATGGGAAGATTCCTTTTGGCTATGTGGTGTAAATTGCTGCAAGCACACTCTTTGAGTTCAAGCTGTGGCATTCTTAATAAAGTCAATAAATTTTGGGATTTTATTGAATATAAATATATTAGGGACAAATATGGGTTTTACTCTCTTATGTTGTTTTACATTACCTGCTTTTGCACTGGGTCACAGCAAGTTCAACCCACAAGCATGTCTACTAATGAAAATTAAGCATTGCAATAGGACAGAATTCCCCATAACAACTAATGTCCTCCAGTTGTTATTCTTACACTACCCATTTACAGATTCAGAATTTCATTAAGTTGAAAACAGGAAATGTTTTAGTCAGTGGTCTCAAATAATTTTCCACATAGGATGGAAAACCCATTTTAAAACTTGAAAATGTGGTTTGTTTTGTGGTGCAGAACTGATGGTCTCCTTCTCTCCACGGAAGAGTTTCAAGAAAAAATGTTTCTTTTAAACCCTTTTGAAATATTTAAACCTTTGGTAACCCTCATATGAGAACCGCCCATGAGCCTTTGAGTTATGGGAACGTTGTCTCTAGAGGAGACTATCAGAATATCAAGGTGTTACTGACGCAAGAGATCCCCTTTGTGGTTGGTATCCCTATACTGGAGTCATACTGTCATTAGTGTGTATGGGTGTCTGTGTGCATGTCAGGAAGAAACATTCCAAAATCTGTTTTACCCACCACTGTTCATGATCCTTATTCTATTCTTTACAATGAGGCAATGAGGCAACAACTAGATGGGTAATATCAAAGTCCTTCAAGGCAAGTCTGGCCAGTCAGCAGCGCTCTTGGCAACGCCCTTGGCCGGCTACTTTGGACAAAGAAGACCAGAGCCCTATTTTAATGAATGGGGAGATAGCCATTACTTTATTTTCAGCAGGACATAAAATTACAAGAATAGAATCAGCAGTCAATTCTGATAAAAAATGCTTAAAAATTTCACTATCGAGTTTTTTCAGCAGGTTCTATGATTTCTACTGCACAGTGCACAGGTTAGAGAATCATTGTCTGACTCTGTTGGATAATAGATTTCCCGGTCGGGCTGTAAGCAAAGCAGGTGTTTTGCTGTTGGGGGGAAGAGGTGGGATATGCTCCAGCTTTGTTGTTATGGCCTTTTCTATTCAGAATGATCTAAATGATCCGTCTTTATAAAACATTTTTGGTAACATCTGGAAGCCAGATAGCTTTTGTGCACATTGCAGAGGCATTAATTAAAGGGATAGTTTAACGATTTTGAAACAACGCTTGTATGATTCCTTTCAAAAAGAGAAATGAAAAAAATTAGATCAGTTTCTATCCATGTCTGTGTATTTAGTAAAGACCTGGAAGTTTGCCATAGCTTAGCATGAACAATGGAGCCAGGGTCTGTTCTCATACTGAGTTACAGTGTCCTGACATGTATCCTCCCCCATCTGCAGCTGCACAATTTCAATGTGTGTCATATTTCAACCATGGTACTGTCTGCTTATCTCTCCACACCCCAACTGTGTTGCCATCATCCAGCAGTGGTGGAGGCTTGTTGTTCCAACACTCTGCATTGACCAAACAGCCAACTGTATGCGTAACTTTAAATATCTCATGTAACAAACATTTAAATAGACCTTATAGTGTTTTTAACATAGTTGTCAACAGCTGATATTTTGCACATATTTTCTAGCCATTTTTATGCCAAAAGATTACAATCATTCAGTATTTTCAGTATTTATGCATGCACAGAATTTTTATTATCAGAGTTGAATTTAGCATTTAGAGGTGGTTTGTAACCATGCTTTTGACAATTAGTCATTTTTGGTAGTATGTGCAGGACTCAAAGGAGGATTTATAGTACTTGAGATTAACACGAAATATTTAGAATGATTTTTTTAATATAAATAAATGTAATTACATTCTGTAAAATCATTTATGATTATGTTACATTTAACAAACATTTTTAAAAAAAAATCAAAATCTGCAATTGGTCTTTTGCCAGTATTTGGACTTTTTAACTAAATAGTCAAAACAACTAAGCTCAGGATCCAAATCAAGTTTATTTAGTGTGCTGGCCTTATTCACTCTTCACAAGCTGCTTTAGCTGGGCACCTGAAAAGGTTTTCGTTGTTTGAGTGTGCTCTTTTTTTCACTGTTTGTAATAAAGAATCCTCCCCAATAGGGGCATCAAAAATTTGACTTTGGAAGCAGGAACTTGCTGTGGAGCACAAGACATGTCCGAGGAGTCAAATCTGAAACCAGAATTCTGTTGTGGAAATGCAAGGAAAAGAAGTTCTAAAGTTCCAGTGATGTTACCTGAGCAACCGGGAAAGTTCAGCCTGTAGAAAGGAACACTTAACTTTTGCAGTGTATTGTCGGTAAAGTCTGCTGATCACATGGCCAGTCATTAATTTGCCCTGTTTTCGTATATTGTATATCTTTCAATGTGGACTGTAAGTTGCATTGGACTTTGGAGGTTGAACCCACAGAAAATTGCTTTAAGAACAATAGTTATGCTGTTTTAGCTGTGTCTGTGGTCTTAACTTTCTAGTATGTTGCACATCTGGTCATACACCAGTCAGTGATGTCACAATAGGTGTTTTGCTATGGACAGCCCATACAAAACACCTTTTGCGACATCGCTGATTGTGTTTAAAGCCATATGAGCAAAGGTCTCTATCGATTATAAATTTATTTAATAAAATATCATAAAAATTGAATTTTCTTGATATTCTAATGCTTTTATTCTGTCAGCATGGCAGATGAAGAATCTAAGGGATTTGGATGTTTTTGCCCCTGGAAGAAAACACATTCCTCCCACTATTGGTTGGTATGTAAACCAGGTGACTGGATATCAAACAACGGCCTGCCTCTAATTTACTTGCACTGTCATCATCAAGACACATAACTTCTTTACACAGTGCAGCCAAAGTCTTAAAAAAAGAGGCGTATGCTTTTGTTCTGGGTCTAAATCAATTCCATCCATGTTTTTGTTCCATGGTATATTTTTGACATTTATAGAGAAGTTAGTGAGTGTTTGCAACACAAGCCAAGTTGGGTTTTGGATAACAGTTTTGCTTGGATCAACTTCTGAGGCACAGAGTTGAATTTGGTGTTTTGAACCTCAGTACAGAGGGCAGTGTAACGCATGCCTGTGTGGGGAACACAAATTTTAGACCTGGATGATGTCTTCTATGCAAAGATGAATGTGCTTCTGATTTACTATACAGCAGAGGTGTGTGAGTGAAGTCAGCTGGCATCAAGGCAGATTTAATCTCATTGGTTCAGGTGAAAGTTTTGATTAACTGAGCCAAGAAACCTCTTGTTTTTTAGACTCAGTCTCACACTTGTTTTGTTAAAGTGAAGCAGAGTAAAAATTGAACAAGACAGAGAGCAGAAAGTGCTTGCTGCATGTGTTAGGACTTGATTATTCCAACATATATTTGCCAAATTTCAAACTTAAATCAGTCAGTTTCAATGCAGTTGCTGTGATTTAGTGAATTTGATTCTTAGTTGTTCTTCTGGGAAGAGAACCAGTTCCAGTTCAAATCTGAAGAAGCTGTCACATTAGCTTTGTTGTACTATTCAATTTAGTGTAACCCTTCTGTTTGAATAAATAGCAACCCCAACAAGAGTTTTTCTCTTTGGATCCATTTTGCCATGCCTGAACCTTGCCACTACCAGTGTCAGAAACTGTGCAAGTAATCTCCTTCATAAAAATGAAAAGCAATAACACATTGACTGAAGAAAATATACCCAGGGAATGTGTTGTCACAGCTGTGCTGGATCGGGTGTGGCCAGTATCATGGTGGCTACAATTTGCCAAAGTTAGCAAACTATAGCTAACTTATGCTAGTAAAGTTGGCTAAAGTTAGCTAACTGTAGCTAGATATTGCTGTGAAGCTGATACAACTGAGTCAGTTCACTGACCTTTAGACTCCTATATGCTTTTGCTATTATATTTCAGTGTAATAAATCAAGTTTTTAGTGTGCAAAAGAGATGCTGTTAACACATCATGTCAGTTTCTGTTATGTTTACTATATTTTATAACAGTTAATTTTTTTTTTTTACAAAATTCACAAGCTCTCTTCAGGCTTTTTTAATAATAACTTTATTTATTTACAGAGCACTTAACGTCAAAGTGCTTTACAGATGTTAAAAACAGCAAAATAGCACAAACAATTGCAATGGTATAAAAGCAATCACAATAAAAAACAACAATATATAAAACAAATTAGACAAACATTTTAGGAGTTATATGCAAAGTTAGGAATTATATACAACAGAGAAGAGGTGTGTTTTCAGTTTAGATTTGAAGACGTCAACAGAACATGC
>JAPQLA010000016.1:2490904-2502671 GCA_029822935.1 Naso vlamingii
TGTATAGCATGTCTGTTTTTGTCTGTATGTACTATGTGTAAAGCGTCTTTGAGCATTTGTAAAAGCGCTATATAAAATTTATGTATTATTATTATTATTTTATTAATCAGTGGGGTTTGCCAAGTTGAGGAGCATGTATACATACAGCAGCATAGTGGCAGTTACCTCTGCATCATCTAAATAAACACATTGCGAGAAAGCTATCACTTCAAAACCTCCTGAACAACCTAGAAAACATTGTGTAAATCAGACTGCAACAAGGAGGTCACGCGCACACCTATGCTGTCATATCATTATGAATGTACAAAATCTGTTAGTATGTGCACCCTGTTTGCTTGACAGAAAATTATGTGTGTGTGTTCGAGTGGGGAATATGTTTTCATGCATTCTGAGAGGTATGCTGGTTGGCTGCTGTTTTGACAGACATGCCTTGAATACCAACCTTCTTCTGGGAAGAAGGAAACACGCTGAAACAAAACAGACTAGCTTAGCGCACACACCATCATGTTTTTTACCCCAAATGTTTTATTGAAACAAGACAGTGATGCATAGTAAAAGGAGAAAACAGCTGGTATTTTTATTTTTTACAAATAGTTATCAACCCATACCTTTCCTAATACTAATCCCATCCTGTCTTTAGGTTTAATTAAGCAATATCACACGAGAGGGTGTGATGCTGTACCGTAATATCGTCACGGCTGTGGTTCGGTTGTAGGCACGAGGCCACTGGCCAGGTGCCGAAGACGATCACAGCCATGACGATGTTACAGTACATCATCACAACCTTGAGTGTGATATTGCTTTTACACAACAGCTCCACAACAGTTTAAATAGTGATGCTGAGTAAGAAAATGTTCAAGAAATTTGACAAAATCGATTATTTAAGTATTTTATTTGGCTCCACCAACAAAAACAGTTCCCTCAGGATTAAACTCTCACTGTTGCCTTGGCGACGCCGCACACATAGGCTGCCGCTGCGCCAGGCACTCACAGCAGGCACTATGCTATCAGTATACAAATTGATCTGCACGTTGCCGTTGATTGTGCAGCCAGTGAAATAAGTGTCAGGTGAAAGCATAGTTGACTGTCGCTTGACAGGCACGGCCGATTCTGAGGATTGATCTTACAGTATGTGGCTCCATCTCTTCCTGCGATCTATGGATGGCTTCCAATAACTTTTTAATGAGCTCTCAGACCTGCAAGACAAACTTTATTTTTTAAGGGTGCGACTATCATTAGACCCTATTAGTATCACACATTGCCATCAGGACTCTACAGTAATATTACATAGTTAAAGCAACATCTTACCGGTGCCCACTGACTGTCATGATCCCCCTTCAAGTCCCACATCTGACAGCTTCTGGATGGCAGTGGTCCTGAGGCTGTGATTGGTGTAAACATCCTGTGTTTAAACCTTATATTTTGAAAGAAATCCATTAGGCTGGTTGATTGGCAGTGGCTGAATGACTAACCCTAACCTTACAATGTAACTGTTGATCGCAGCTGTAAATTAGAATGTTGCCATGGCAACGCGTAAGCATTGATGCGGAGCAATACGTACAAAGTGAAGAAGCTGTGATGTGTGAATATTGTCTTGTTTTTAATGTCTCTTAGCCAATCAAATTGCTTGTTGTATAATTTTTATTTATTTATTTATTTTTTATTTAAACCCTCAGTCATATCATGCCAGGAACTCTGGGACATGATCACAGGTCTCTGATGCTATTAGCATTCAGGCACTCTTAAATTCTACATGCTCTCTTAGCCATAGCATTCCCTTAAAATGGTACCACAATACATTCAGTTTCTATCATCATCTATGCTGTGCCAATTCTGTGAGACAAAAAAGAAAAAAGTCATCCCAGCAACAAACACAGAGTCATATGGTAGGAAACTGACTTGCAGTTTTTCAGCCCATCCCCCTTGTCAGTTTGTCTTATTGAGTTAAAGATGAGCTGAAATGCCTTTTTCCAGAGCATCAGCTGCTGTGTTGTGACATATTTGCAATTCAAACAATTAAACAACCAATGAACGGGCTGTAGGGGCAGGACATAAGTTGGAGGAATCTGATTGGAGTTTTGTTAGCAAGTGTTGTTGTTACTCCTCGGCAACCAAGTTTATGTAACAGATAAGAGCAGCTGCATGTCCACTCACTAGTGGGCCTGGCCCTTTAGCTGAATGGCATCCATTCCTGGGTCTGTTACCGGAGATCCTGAATTGACGTCCCAGTCCAGATGGGGGGTGCTGCGCTAACCTCGCCTGGATGTTACATTTATATTGACAGGTGGATTGGTGTGATATAGTTGAATTAAAAGAATGATTCAACCAGTAACGGCCCAAGTTAACGATGACATCAGGGACCCAGGAGATTATGGTTTACATAAAAGTCGGAAGTAGCAGACACTAATTTAAAAATACGAAATAACTCATTTTTTGTTATTTTTTTGTGATGCATTTTTAAATTTGACTAAAAAAGGAGCAGGGATATGGTCCAAAAAGGGTTGAAAATGCATTTTTGACTTTAGCTCGACTTTAAGAGTTTGGTAGTTCGGTTTTGACACAAGGTGAGCCTTGTGGAGTGTTATGCTGTCAAGGAATGACAGTAAAGCGGAGATGAGTGTAACACCAAACTCTATTACTACTACTGGGAGAGAGAATGAAAGATAATGAATTTTATAGTGTCTGACTAATATGGGATTTTTGGGGCCAGTGCTATTGTCAGTGTTAAAGAGCAAGAAAATTCCGATGTCTAATATATTGGCAAATATTACACATACATTTTATAAAAAATATCAGCTGAATACTTGTGAAAAAAGATATGTAACGGAAGTAGGATGTTTTACATTGTAACATACTTCATTCTTAATATCAGTTTACTAAACAGTAAACACTTCACTTATTAGTTATTAAATAATGTACCCCCCTCTGCTGGACAACTTACTTAATTACGCCATTGAAAATCACTATTTCAAGCATTTTTACCAGGGTAAAAAACAGTTTTAATATCGCCACATATCAGAGAACATATATGCCGTTACGATACATCTGCAATATGCCAATATTGACCAATTACATCGGCAAACTGATATATTGGCCAGGCCTTAGAATATTATGAGTCCTATTCCTACTAACCAGTCAACAAAAAGAGTGGGTGATATGGCCAAGTCTTTTTTTTTTTTTTTTTTGCGTTTTCTAAAACAAAGAGCAGTATCCCTGTATGACGTCTTCATCATTCAGATTCACAGGAGATAAAACTGTCCACGGTCAAGTATTCATTGGACAACAAGGTGACCAGATCAAGGATGTTTCTTATAAGTCACACTATAGCAGGGTCCAAAATTAACATTTTGGCCCTCCTGCCAATGGCAAGTAACCTGAGAAAATTTACCGGTCCAAATTATTTTTTACTGGCCAAAAACCACATCATACATTATTTAACTAAGAAAAAGTACCTTATGTTTTTAGTATGCAAACTCAGCTGACGCACTTGGTGTTACTATTTTTGTTTGTATGAGAAGTTTGTTATGTGCACTGTGTAAAATGAGGAACCGGGGATTCCTAGATTTTTTTACTGGGTTACCTCAATTTGTCTGCTAAACCCGAGATTTACCTGCATTTGGTGCTTGGTGGAGTTAATTTTGGACCCTGTTACATAGTCTCAGGCTTCCGTCCTTGTTTAATTTTCCTCCCTCCTCCTGATATCTCTGTAAGTATTCAACATTCTCAAAATAGACTTGGAGTGCTTAAGCAAACTGTCACTGTGGACAATGTTAAACAGAAATTACTGCAGATAATATGAGATGTTCTCTTAACAAATAATATACAGTGATCGCTTGGCTTTGGATTAAACCCAGTCATTATCTTTGGAGCTGAACCAAAGAAACCATAGACGGGAAATCAGAATCCTTTTCCAAAAGCAATATGAGCCTTGAAGTAGTGTCTGCAGGCGACACCATCAGCTGGCTTGATTAGAGTTGAGACAGACCAGTTTATTCTGCTGCAACTTTCCCTGCTAATGTTTCGTCTCATTATGAATCTTTGGTGCGAAGTGAACTTAAAAGAGAGAAAAAACAGACAAATAAGACGCGAGCCAGAGCAAAAACAGGAGGTTGAGGGTGCAGCGCAGTTGCTTCTCATGCTACAGCTAGCTTGATTTCCAAAAGTTGCCTAACTCAGTTTTAATTGTCAATATAAAGTTTAAAGTGTCTTTAGACTAAGCATGACATGCATGACTATTTGTCTCAAGGATGAAAATCTAGTTATAGGGCTGAGCCATCTTAATGTAATCAAGTATCATGATATTCTCAACCAAATACCTTGGTGTCGATACTGAATCCGTATTGTTTCAGTGAAACTGGTGTTTTTACACACAACAGCACAGGGATAGGTTATTATCAATAATATGAACAGTGTTTACAGGCAAATATAACAACTAGAACAAAAAAAAACAAGAAAAGAAATCACCATTTCAGAATAGCTTTAAATTACATTTATTAAAGGTTACCTTCTGGTGAAAAATGGGAAATTCCATTCATTTTAAAAAAAATTACTTTTTTTTTTTTCAAACTTAAATTAGTCAAATTTGGTCAAAGAAATATAAATATTAGAATCAGTCTTTAAACCTAATGTATGTTATATATTTTATAATTGTAGAGCGTAAAATCCGCTTTGTATTATTAGAAACCCCTCAAATTTCTGGAAATATAAACAAGGCCAGCATAATGTGTTAACATGGATAACTCCAACAAGAGCATTTCACAAGAGGGAGGGTGTTATTACTTCAAAGTAATTTCAAATTGAGTGCTTTTTCACCAGCTTTCACTGGACCTCCACCTGTGTGTGTGTGTGTGTGTGTGTGTGTGTGTCTGCTAAGTGGGGTGTCTAAATAACATGACAGGTTGATGGCTGGCCGGGGTAGGGAAAGGCCCAAGTTATTACAGAATCTCAACCTCTATTAGATTTAATATCAGTCAGGAGGCCAAACACTGATGTCACTGTTGACTTTTATGCAACAGGGCTAAGCCAGCATCCATAAAGTATGAGATTTAACTGGGATCACATGCAAACACATATAAACACTGGGCCACACTGTAGAAAAATGTGTGAAAGCAGACATGAAGAAGAATGTACTCATAGTTACAAAACACAAGTTGTTTTTTTTTTTTTTTTACCGCAGTCCATCCCTTCTTTCATCGCTCGTGATGTCAACACACATATGGTCACACTCCCTCTCCATCATCAAATCTCCCACTGATAAGAGTCTCTTAGCTGAAGCAGAAATCCTCCCACTGGATTTCTCCGCCTCAATTAGCTCACTTCAGGGTCATCTGACCTGCATACTGCCTCACAGGGCAGAACAATGAACAGAGCTGTGAGGAATGCCACCTTCTCTTGCTCATAAAAACACCCTAAACCTGACTTGCCTCTTGTGTTTTAAGTTCAGTGGTATTTGTCTGACCACAGTATTTTGTGATTGGCAAAATAAGTTTTAATGAAGATCAAATGGAGGGTGTTTGGGGTTCAGAGTAGTCCCACATTTGTTTTGCCAGGCCTGTCTGAAACAATTGTCTTGAACCACAATCTTTCTGTGTGTGTTTGTGTGGCCATTTGCTGCCAGTTGTGCTAAACTCAAGATTTTTTGTTGCTGGGAAAATGACAAGGCCAAACTCACTTCATCACTGTTACCTACAATGACAATGCATTACAGGATTGCAAAAGTAAAGTTGCACCATTTACACTTATTTTTACGCCAGCAATCGGGGCTCCAGACTAACTCTTTTCACCACCATCCTGACACGGACCTCCAAAATAACACCAATCTTCCTAAAGTAAATGTAAACCTTCCCAACATCAAAATGTTGTTTCTTCATTTAGTTCATTTATAAAAGTCAGTGTCTGTAAATCAAAATTTCAAAAGCAAACTTAACTGCAAACTCATAGTATCGTTGCATTAAACTGCAACTCACTGTTTATACTTCGTGTTCATCTGAACAGAAACTCTCTCCTTTTGTGCATTTAGCTGTTAGCTCAGTTAGCAAACATTCCACACAACTCTGTTGGATACAGACAAAACAAGGAGGTAGAGGTGGGGGAAAAAAATCAAAAAAAATCTCCTCCTGCTGATGTCAACTCAAACAACAACAGACTTGTCATTTATTTATGATTTGTTGTCCCTGATTGTGGATCAGGGAAAAAATAGGATATGAACCCCATTGATAATGAGTTTAACATTACTGTGCCTTTTCAGAATGTATGGGAATATTTCAAATCCTTAATATTTTTCAGAATGTTAGGTCTTGCACTAAGAAAACCAGCTAGTAATAGCTACTACAACATGACAAGATTTACGTGGTTGAGGTTAGTGCTACGTTCAGGTTTTCATCTTACAAGTAATATTTTTCATTTCATACATGCATAGAAAAAAAATCACCTATATGTAAGAGGCATACCAGGGACAATTTCTGTTGATCCCAAACACATTATTTATTGTTGCTGGGACAACAGGGCCCTGTCAATCTTGTGCCCTGCAAACAGTGCAATTAATAACTGTGTGTAACCTGAGAGCTGGTACTCAAAATGTGAGGGGTTTGACCTATCCAGACATATGCACTGTACAGGTCAGCACTCACAGACGTGTCACCATCACAAATGTTAGGCTGCCAAAGAACAAGGAAAAAGGAATGCACCTCTTGGACGTCTAGGAATCTATGATGTTCATGATGAAGAAGCTAGTAGAAGCCTATTACTTTGGCGGATGCTTCAGATTTTGTGACTGCATGCATCAGAGTCGGATAATTTGTTGATAAACATGAAATAACTGCATTCGTGTCCCGCAACATAGCACATAGAAAACAAATCATGTATTACAAGCTCCACAAAAAGTAATTAATTAAATAACACACCACACACACCATTCCTACAGAAGGGGATCAATTAAAGGAAAATTATGATCATTGTCCTTTGGGGAAATACTCTTGCCAGCCTCTACCATTCTGTGGTTCTCCCTGAACTTGTGGAACTGAAAGGTGAGCCAGGACATTATTCTTTCACCACACACTGTTCTCTCCCACAGTCTCATGTTCCTTACTAAAAAGTGCAGCACCAAAGAAAAAGATGAAGAAAAACAGCATTGAGTAGTCTAAGTCATACTCCCTACACCCATTCTTCTCCTTCAACTCCTCCCCTGGTGGCAGATGGGATATTGAACTCAGACTGGCTCATGCCCCTAGGGATGGGGGGGGTCAGTAGCTAGAGTATAATTAGAAAAGCTCCTCTCTTAGTCTGTTTCTTTTGTCTGTGTTTGTTTCCTGTACTTGCCAATGTGTAACTGGCCAAATACCAATCTGATGGAACTTTGAGGTTACAGGGTTTTAATTCATCTTGACCAATCAAACTGTTACAAGGTATTGGTCTGAGGGGTATCAAAAGTGAAGGAAAATGAAAGAAGAAATAAAAAGTACTGTAACCAGTCAAACCACTGGTGTAAGGAATACCCAGCTCTCTGAGATTTTGAAAGGCATTCATAGAAAATGCTGCCTTCAGGTGCACTTAGGTAAATCTCAATCTGAGACTTTTGCATGTGCCAGGGGGTGGTGGTGGTGGTGGTCGCTGACAGGATGGTTGGCCTAATGTGGCCCTTGTTTTTGAGGTGTCTCTCATACTGTTGTCATTAGTTGGCCCTTGTTGATAGTTGATAATTCAACTGAGCATGTTGAATTCGTGGAGGAGCCTAGTGAGAAAAGAATTCCTCTGACTGGCTGTTCAGCCAAAGCTAATCATCGCATGAGAAGAGAAATGGAGTAAGGACAGATAGCAAATGAGTTAACTCAAGAGGGCACACACATTTTTTATTGATGATTTAAATACTCAAATATTTTTGCTGCAGCATGAAACAAAGAAGCTGAATACCATCAGCATGATTCAGGAGAAGTCAGCTCTGTGTGAGTCTGCAAGCCATTGTTGCTTCATCATTATAATGATTTGTTTCTGCGAGCTTTTCTCTTTCAGTTTCCTTTTTGACCGACTAAACCAGAGTACCATCACCCTCTGGAGTTATTTCCTCTCATGCAGACACAGAATATGTGCTAGATGCAGTTGACTGTAGTCTTTGGGATGTCTTCAAGTGCAGTGTTTTTTGTTTTTGTGTTTTTTTCTGAAAAACAGGTGACATTAGCCATGCAAAATTCTTTTTACAATTTTAATACAATTAATATGATTGTTTTCAGACAGTTGCTATAATTATTCTAATGTTAAATTACATAGAAAATAATAAGTGTTTCCAGTGGGCTAATGGTAGCCTGTTAAATAGACTTATATCCTGTCTTCCTTATAAACTGGAGTTTTATTCACTGAGTAGGGTACCAGACCTACTTGATGTAGTAATAAATATGTATAGGCTACTGAGCATTTCAAACATATTTTTTTAAATACAGCAGTCGAAAAGGGTTAAAGTTATAATCCACTATCCAGAAGGGGATTGCGTTATTTCCGATGGTGTGAAAATGCAGCAGAAGTATCCATGCAGGCAGTTTGCGGGAGAGAGAGCGAGTAGACTAGAGAGACATTTGAAGGAGAGAGGGGGAGGAGGAAAGAAGGGAAAGGAAGAGGGAGGAGGAGGAGAAAGATCCGGAGAAAAAGTTTGAAAGGAAAAGACAGACATTTCAGTGTCCGACCCGGTAGAGATAGGGCTACGTAGACGTCTATACTGAGGGCACAAACGGTAAAAGTCTTTTGGCGTTTGGATTTTTCTGCTGCTGGGGAGCCGTAGGGCACGCGCCTGCTCCTGTGTGCCTTTGGAAGGATTAGATGAGTTTTTCTTCACGATGAGGAGCGACCCTGTGCTGTTCACTTCTAACAGAGGTGAGTGGCTCAACCTGGGGCTTTTGTCTGACCACATAAAATCACTGAACCGTTTTTTTATTTACTGGAATATAGCCGAAGGAGATTAAAGCGTGTATCAGGAGTTACAGTATAGTTGCAACATGCTTTATCTCCTTTTAGCCTACATCTACCTAATATCCTCAGAAAATTCACGAGAATCGTTTTTTCCCCCATGAACTGATAGCATCTGGAGGTCGTTGTGGCCATTTGTACTATAGGCTACATTCCCATCTGATTTTCTAAGCCATTCATCTATAACCGTTTTAGTTTGGTAGGCCAATTCTTGTAGTCCAGCATAAAGGCTATTGTAGCCTATATTGTGCATTGTACTTACAGACTACTTGGAGATAGTTTTTCTAATGGTTCCTTTATTAGACTGTATGGCCTAGTCAGATAGTCCAATTTAAACAGAACCTACTTCCAAAAGTAGGCTTGTGCTATGAATATAAATGTTTACTATGACTTTGTGACAGTTTTAGGGTTATATGTTCACGAGGCAATACGCTAGGATCAGCGATACTTTATTAGACCATTACTTGATGCACGCGCACGCACCCGCGTGCTCACACCCTACATGCGCTGAGTGAAAATATCACATAAGGTAAAAACTAATTTGAGCAATTTGAGTCCCCGATGATATGTAATCAACATTGTATTCATAAAACCCTATTCTTTGTTCATAATTTTGAAAAAACGGTGGTGAATTTCAGCTCACCAAAGTTTTAAATGAACAATGTTAATAAAACTCAGGCTAGTGTGTCTAAAAGAATGAAAGGGGCTTAGGGGAAAGTGGAGGTTAGTAGGAGAGACTATGGAGAGACAGTTGGCTCTTGACAATGTCATTAGGGGTTTTGCCGGTTGTCAAGTACTATGTCACATTAACTTCATGCTGAACTTCACTCAGTCACTCTGGCAGTTTGATATGTGACGTTACTTTATGCAAAGATGAATGCATCATATGTAGCAAGACTATTGGAACTTCTTTCTTTAGGGGTTAAGACCTTGAGCTTTGCATTTAATGTAGCACTAAAACTGTTTATTGAAACTTTTTTTTTGCTTTTTTAGGCTGCTTAATGCTGCCACCCTCCTCTAAACTGAATTTGGTTTTAATGACCACAGAATTGACAGGATACTAGATAGAGCAAGATTCTTCTCTGCCTTCACAGGCCCCCAATCTGAAAACTTGTGTTTTCTTTCTAGTGTGTGTAGCAACTTACTTTAAAAGCATGTGGCTAGAGCTAACGTTAGCTTTTTATGTGTTGCTACGTCATTTCCACATTATGACACAGAACCCACTGTTATGTAACTTCATTCCTTGTTTTGTAGCATTGTGACCTTAAAACATGTCTAGTTTTAATTGCCTCATTTTTGCTAGACAACTGATTTAGATACTCAACAATACATATTATCTGCCATGCTGTACTGAAACGTAAAATAATGGATCATTAGGGTTCCTTCAATTACTGTCGGTAAGACTATATGAGACTGCCAACATATGATGGAGCCACAGTCTTTGCTGTATAGCTTTGTCTGACCTGTTGGGTATAAACCTGTAGTGGGGTTCCGTCCTAGATACCACATGGCCTTGATTTAAAATAACGAAAGCTCTGATTTTCCGGACAATTAGCAGTAGGAAGGTAGACCTGCATCAGTCAGTCAAACTCAGTTTGACCACCTGTTAGGTTTTGAAATTAGGAATCCTAGGAATGCTAATGGCATGAATACATTCATAAACCTATATAAGATATAGTACATCCAGCTCAGCAGCTCTATTAAAGTGTTAATGGAAGCATTGCTCTTCGTCCTCTTTGCTTATTTTCAGCACCAGCTTAACAAAAGCTGCCAGTTACCAGTCAGATATTACACAGTTTAGGTCAACGCTGGGGCAACTCCACACTGCAGATTTCTTATCATGATTCTGGAATGACAACACAAATGCTCTCTACTCTCTCCTACTTTTAGCAGTGAATGGAATCCTACAATAACCGGACCTCTGCTAGCAGCTGCAGAGTATCAGGTAGCCCAGTCGCGCTTCTCTGCCTGGCATTTGGTGAGGTTCTGACAGAAATCCATTGTGTAGAGGGATTGTAACCACATCTTAGCAGCTCAAGAGAATGTAGTGGATGCAGGGCTCTAGACTGCTACCCAGCAGTCGCATATGCAACCTTTTTTGGGAGTGTGCGAGTTAAATTATTACCCAGTCGCATTTGTGCGAGTGCATGATCATTACTCTTTTGGTAACACAGGAACAGCGTTAGACATTATTGTGGCTGAAATCAGTCCTTTTTCTTCCCCAGTGCAGTCCTCTTCCTTTCTGCACTCTCCACTGTTAAGTGCAAAACCTCCACATGTGCACGCACAACATACTATGTACAAGCGCAACATACACTGCTGTATGTTGCGCATGTGGGGAGAGAGAGAAGCAGACCAGTGGTGAAGGAGAGCCAACGAGAGGTGCTGAGACACCTGGGTCAATTAACCCTGTAGTAGACGTGGGTTTTTCTCACATCACCTCAGCTGGCTCAGTTTTGCTTTTAACATAAACGTCAGACCTGGAAGAGCCCACTGATTTCCGATGTATTTCCCAATGGCTTTCTTTTCCTTCTTCATCTGGTCCATCACGTCATACAGGCACAAGCAGGATTTTATTTTTGGATGGACTTTACAATTATAGACGTTAACACTAAAGGACATGGAGCTGAAAATGATTGCTGCCTGACTCGTGTCTCTATAAGCGCAGAACGTTTCTGTTGATACAAGCTTTAATTAAAGAGGCCATATTATGCTCATTTTGGGGGGTTCATATTTTGTTCTCGGTTACTACTAGAGCAGATTTATATGCTTTGATGCTCAAAAAACTCATTTGTATTCTCATACAGCTGACGGC
>JAPQLA010000016.1:2502771-2528644 GCA_029822935.1 Naso vlamingii
GAAACAACATCCCCAAAACAGCTAACTTCACAAGCTGCTCCATGTTTACTGTTTGTTTATCCAGCAGGTCTGCCAGTTGGGAGTGATTTCCCCTCCTACTTTGTCCAATCTACGAGCGGCCGTTTCAATCGTTGTGACGTTGACTGTTGACGCTCAGAAAGTTTGGTGCGGTTGGTGCACAAGTTTGGTGCGGTTCAGAAATTGCAGTGTGAAAGCGGAACCGAAACAAGTGATAAAAGCAACAGTGTTGCAACTTTCAGCCCCCCAAGCGAACCGAGTCCGCTTGGTTAGGTGTGAAAGCGACCTAAGGGTCACGTGGCTTAGCAAAGAGTCAATTAAGAGTCAAAGCAAATTAACCTAACTAGCATGTCTTTGGACTGTTGGAGGAAGCTAGAGCACTCAGAAGGAACCAACACCAACATGGTGAAAAAACTCCACACTGAAAGGCTGAATTTGAACTCGGAAGTTCTAGCAGGATCTGACACAATTTAAGCCCTGCCTATCAGAGTTAGGCATAAAAAGTGTTTCCATTTAGATATGGCTTTTTGGAATTGCCTGAAATACCACCTCATGTGAAACTTTTTTTTTTTCGATAAAATGGGAGTTTTTTTTTTTTAATTGACGTGTTTTAATTAGGTGTAGCCTCTGTTCGCAATTTCAGTTTGTTAAATTGAGGGTTAATGGAAACCTGTTTAGATGACTTGCAATGTCAAGTAATGTGGTCACAATATTGTGATATTTTCTCATTGTGTGTTACCTGTGACTCTCATCCCTCTTATTCAAGGAGCTCTACACTTACCCTCTCTCCTGGCTGGTTTACCTCTCACTAGCTCTCTTTTCCTCCTTATTGGACTCCTAACACCACTCCCTTCATACTTCGCTCTCTCCTGTAGGATAATCTGATTATGTAAGGAATGTGTGAACGTGGCTGCGTGTCCAGCCTTAGAGCAGCTTGTCCAATAAATGTGAATTATGGTTATGTTGGAAACCTACACTATATAAATGTCCCTGGAAGAATTCATTGTCATAACATGAAGATACTCTGGTGAAAAATTGTGGGATGAATCTTCATCATGCGCCAGCTACCAGCAGTCTCACCTGTTGTTGGTTAAACTCAAGATACCTGTGTGATAGGCAAAGTGACTTATGATCAGATCTTGTATTTGTCTGATGCACAAGAGGTGTGTTGCGTCATCACACCTGGCATAAAGTAGTAAGAACATCTGTTGAAGAGACTTATTGGTACATTCTAATCCCTAACCTGAGTCCAGCAGGTTGAGGTCTGGTTGTTCTTAGACTGCAGGAACATTTAGCACACGGGTCAAATCAGTTCACCTCCTCTGCTTGTAGCCAAAATGTTGATTGAGTTGCTTTTACACGACCATGAACATGGAGGACTTGATTCTATGGAACTTTGTTGTCAGCAAGGAATGAAGGTCCACTTGTGACAGAATACTTTGCAGAATTTTTGATTGAAAAAAGAGCTTGAATAGAAACTTTCTCTCATAACTCTTGAGTGCACAGGGCAGCTTACATATAAAATAATAAGCATCTGTGTTTTGCGACACATCATGTGCTGCTTGTCTGTGGATGTCTGTGTGTTTATGACAGCTTGTGATGTATGTTGAAGCACACCTACTTTGGATGTGTGATCAAGTGGTAGATTTCCTGGTAGTTTTCATTGCTTTGTTGTATTCAGCTGTAACACTTCAGTTGGTTTTATACATTTGTAGCATCAGGATGTTGTTGACTAGTTTTTCTGAGGTCTAAGGCCCTGTCCCAATTCCTACCCTTGGCCCTACCCCTTGGCCACACCCCTCTGTTTTACGCATACCTGCAGAGAGTAGTGTGTCCCATCTCTTTCAGGGACCGAGAGGGAGTGGTGATCTAGCCCTCCAAACCGCCCTCCAAATGGAGTGTTTTCAGATACAGACTGCAAATGCTGGGGGGAGACTGAAATCGACATACCATATGGAAATCCACTAGCATTATGATGCGTTGAAGACGTCTTCTACTTGCCTCATTTCTTCTCCGTGTATTCATTAAACAGAGCATGATGATAACAGCCGATGCAACTGGTAACACGACCGCTGGCACTGGCATTGTGGAAATCTATGGCCCTGCTGTTGTGCTACGTATATGCCGTTGCAGCTGCTGATGATGTAATGAGCGGTGTCCCATTACCTAGGTAAAGATTTAAGTCCTACCCTTTCTCACTACGTTGTGAAGGGACACTTCTTTTTCAGCATAAGTCTAGACTTGTCATCTAGTCTAAAAGTAAGGAAATCACTCAAGTCAAAATAGAGAACAATCTAATCTGTAAAGTAACACATGATTTGGAAAAAATCAGCATATATTACAAGAACCCTTTGAAATCACATTCTTCAATAACCAGATCATACTTTAAATGCTGCTGAAATGTGTGGAACTTTGCACTGTGCATTACCAGAATTGTACATTATCCTGTAATTGATATGTGTACTTAGTGTTCCTGATGGCAGCTAGCTAGTGTTGCAACGTTTAATTGACTAGTTGGTTTATCATGCACATAGCTAGCATTAAACCAGCACTACTTATTTCTTGATTTGTTAAATAATGATTTGGTCTTCCAAATGATATAATCGTCATAAAACATAACATCAACATCTCCCAAAGCCTGTGATGATGTGTCTTTTTTGTATGACCAACATTCTAGAGCCGAAATTTAATCAATTTGCTGCCACAAAAGACAAAAACAGCAGCCAATACTCACAAGTGAGAAAATGGAAGCAGCAAATGTTTGGGCCCTTTTTGCTAGAGAAATGACTCAAGGTATTGATTGAAAACAAAGTATTTTCCAACTGATCATCATCATATAGAGTAGTTAAGTAATTGGTGCTCTTAATTTCATTTTTGACTTCACAGGGCCTTGTCAGAAGTTTCACTTAACAGATTGTGACCCCTTTTCTGGACTGAGTACTAGCCTACTTTTTGGTTGGAATTGTGTTGAATCTTTGTTGAACACTGCTAATGTTCTTGTTTTTTTCCCTCATTTGTTAGAGGAGTTTTGTTTCTGCTGCTAGTTTGTCATCACTTAACACAACTGTCATTGTGAGAGATAATCTCCCTGCTAATGCAAATATAAAGAACCATCATAGTCAATTGAGGGACGAATCATAACTTGCAATTTTAATATGATTCATCAAGTCTTTAAACCTGGCATTATCTCTTCAAAAAAACGTTGGCCTGAGTTGAAGCCCTCTTTTCAGCATCCCCATGTTAATTTGTTCCACGGAAAGACGCTGAACAGTTTTCCCGGTTTTCATAAAGGCAAAATAAAACAAATGTATCATCATAACCTCCACTTTCTCACTTTTAATCTGACACTATTTTCCAGTGTTATGTTGTCTACTTTGATACAATCAGATGTTGACTGTGAGCTTGAGTTGCACCATAACAGGCCAGGATCACCAGCTGAGTAAGGTGCTTGTTTTTTGAGTGGCTTTGCATTGCTGTTTAGAGCATGGCAGCTTCTGAGTCATGCCTTTATGAACTGCATATGATGACGTCCATATCACAACATGCTCTCAGATATGAGTTTGTGGAGGTATATAAAAAGGCACAGTCAAAGACTGCACACATACCTCAGTTTCTTGCTTTATTTGGTTTCCCTGCAATTGTTTTGTTTTGTGTATGGAGGTTGGGGTGTATTTTCCACCTGCAGCCATAATTCTGCAGCAGTATATCCTTAAGGTGGGTTGCCAGATCTGATCCTGCCCAGCAGCTTTCAGCCTGTTGGGTCTCTACTATAGAATGACGTGATTTCTTTGTGATTGATTAACTAAGATCTCTGTTTTCCATCTCTACCTGGCTCTCCGATATCTGTTATATAACTGTGTTTTGCTTTTGTTCGGTGTCTGTTTAATATCGGACTACAATGAATTGCTTTAACTAAAACATGCAGTGCATTAGGATTTATTTATGAGCAATGCTGTGGTCTTATTTCAATGTGTAGTGTGTTTTAGTTAAGATATGAAGTATATAATATTCTAGCACTTTGTTCTTGTGGTCTTGTTCCATACTGGATGTTTACACAGTCTTACGAATAATTCTGGTTTATTACGACCAGAAATAATGACGATGTACTCAACAAAATAAATGTGGAGATAGGGAAACATCTAAGTGCAGAGTTTGTTCATGGTGAATACTGACTCAAAAGACAAAATTTGGGACTTCAAAACCAAGACTTCAGACGTATTTGTGACTGGCTTATTACTATAGTTGTGAAATGAGGATTATTAGATATGAGTGTTAAGATAATACACATAAACTATTAGTTTGTTTACAAGCTGTTCTATCATTTGATTTTTCATACCCCAGCAGTTGATATTATGCGTGTTGTGACAGATGTAATAAATTTTTTCATCGTCTGAATTCTGGCATGCTCAAATGGATATATTGTGTGTTGTGTTGTTCTGCAGCAATGGAGGAGCTAGTGTGTGAGCTTCGCCTCTTCCTAGACCTGTTGGACAGAGAGTATCTGAGCGCCGGGGTTCGAGAGCGTAAGATGCACCTCTCCAACATTCTTCACAGAGTCCTCTCAGAGAAAGGTGAGATCGCATGCCACATTGCTTCTTAAACCACTTTAGAAACACTTTGGAGCTGACAAATGCATAACTAGATATGTGACATAACGTGTGTGTTGTGATATTTTCCAGGCATTTTCCAGATGTACATTCACAACTTGCACATGCAGACAGGGATTTGAGGCTGTTTTGGATAAATGGGATCTCACCGTAGAAAAAAAATTACATAACTGCTATAAAAAAATAAAAACACAATTCCATTTTAGATCTGTTTACAACACTGCTTGACACTATAGTATTTTTTTGTCTTGTATAATATTGCTTACATGCAGCCCACAGTGTTTCCCCCTTTTTTCTTACCAATTTAAGTTGTTAGGGTTTGTGTGTGTATATATATATATATATATATATATATATATATATATATATATATATATATATATATATATATGCTGTCAATTGATTAAATAATTAAAATATTTAATCACAGTCAATCGCATGATTTCCGTAGTTAACTCGCAATTAATTGCAAATTAATTGCACCTTTTTAAATTGTCAGTTGTAAATGTACCTTTAAGAGATATTTTTTAAGTTTCCAATACTCTTATCAACATGAGAGTGGAAAAGTATACTTGCTTTATGCAAATGTATGTTTATAATTATTGCAGCAATCAAAATCAGCGCAAAATACTGTGATATGTATTCAGCTTGGGAAGGTTTTAGGTTTTACCGGTTTGGCCCAGTGTTATGCAAATAAGCAATACTGGCGTTTATCAGTAAGCCAGATCCTGGCATACCTCAACAGCAACATGTTTCGACACCCAGCAGCCCGACGAGACAGAAAATGCCGAGCACCCCTTCCTCAAGCAAGCTAACGTTAAGTTAACATAAGCAGACTGAACTCGTTCATGATGCTTTTGTTTTGTTTTACAAGACTATGTTGTGAAAGGGGAAGAAAAAAGACACCAGTTAATGTCAGTTAATGTGCGTGTATTAATGGGAGGCATGCGACTGAACGGAGTAACGTCGGAAATAGTCTGATTCAGTTGAGAAAAAAATACGTTGTGTGTCTGAGCGTGGAACTGCAGCAGATAGAATGTACATGCTCCAGTCAGGAGCACTGTTGATGAGTGGTGTGCGACTCCTAGTGGTGAAAGCTGGGATTACCGGTTAGGTACAGTAATGAGCTTAATGTTGAACTGGTTTAGAAATTTTTACACCGGCCAAAGCCTAATATGTATTTGATTGAGCACTCTGTGCTCGGAAACGTTTCGTAACTTATACACAAATTAGCCTTGTACTTTTTATGCAAATTAACCATGCGCTGCAGATGGAAACGTTGAAACCCTGATCAGAGATCATCATTACTGGATGGGAATATTAATGATGTTGTTGAGCAAACAGTTAAGATTATTTAGCTTGCGAACTGTTGTGTTGGTGAAGCTGAACCTGCAGGACAAACTGCAATGAAGAGGAAGGAGTAATGTTAAGTAGGTCAAAGTAATTAATTGGTGTCTTAGTTCGTAATGTGAATTGAGCTGTTGAATCTATTTTTAGCTCACTGTAACTTAATTTTAAAAGTCGCCTGCTCATTCCTGAGTTAGCAGGATTGCAATGCATTGATGAGTCTTTTTTTTTTTTTTTTTTTGCCCAGCCCTAGACATAATGTGCATGCGTTGATCTTGCAAAAGAGAAATTAACGGCATTAAAATTAATTTGCATCAATGTGTTATTAACTTTAACATTATTAACTTTGACAGCACTAATATATATTTATACAGAGTGCAGTGGAGATGCTACAGTCTTATGCTACAGCTAGCTTGATTTCCAGATGTTGCCTATCCCAGCTTTAACTGACAGGGCTCCAGAGTAGAGGTTGACCGATTTATCGGTTTGGCCGATAGATCGGCGCCGATAGGATGTCTTGAGATTGGTTCCTATCGGCACTAGCACTATCGGCATCCACCTATAGTGGAGGACCACTGATTGATCAGCGCTGAAAGCCTTATTTTGCCTTGATCCATGCCTGGCCGGACCTTCTCTGTTTAGCTATGTTACATGGTCACCTGGTTTAAGTCGCATGTCACGCCTCACAGCCCTCAGCGCATCAGAGCCCCGCAGCCAAACACCACTTCGAGCCACACAAAAACAGCATGTGGTCATGTGTGTGTAAATTTTGCATGGAGAGAGTTGAGGAGAAGCGCTATCTTGAGCGGCACGCTTGTTTACAGCCGTAAGAACAATAAAGTTGTTTAATCTCTTCCCTCACTTTAATTCACCTGTCCGAATCAACAGCCTCTGGTCTTTACGTAAATCTCTTTTTTCTCCTGCGTCATTCATTCCGCTATCCGCTGCTCAGCTGATTCAGAGAAGCTGGCAATCAGCTGTACACACCGCTGTTAGGTTAACTGAATGATTGATTTTTGAGAGAAGAAAAAAGATGAGGAGAGAGCAAAGAGCTCCGTCTCAATTCCGCAGTGCATGCCTCTTCATATTTTTATGAATTAACACACCTAAACGGATGACAGCAGCCTGTGTTTAACCTTTAAAATAAGTTTGATCTATTTTGCGCTGTTGCATGTGTCAGCTTCTAAACATAGAGGCTCCTAATGCTTCATATATTCACATCAAGCAACTAAGCAACATACTTAAGCTCAAATGCGTTTATCTGATCATGTCATCACAACGATTTTAATTACAAGAGGGATGAATGCTGAAGACAGCAAAGCTGACCGCAGATTTCTGATTATCCATCCTGCAAAAGAAAGAGAGAAAAAATATGCAAGTATCTCAGTTTAACACTGCAGCGAACGCAGAAAAAGTTTCACTTTCTCCTAACCTGCAGGCAGGCCTGTGTGTGCGAGAAGGACACTGCCTGATGGGCAACAACTGTCAGTCAAAGACACTTAAGAGATTCCCTCCGATATATTGAGGGTTATTGGGACAGGATTTATAGATAAAAGATCTCCAAAAATGTAAGTTATTCAGTTGTTGAACAAGCCGATTAATTTTTTTTATTGGTACAGCACTATGATACAGGTTATTTAATTCTAGAAAAGAAAAATGGCTAAAAATGAATAATTTATTTTAATACTAAGTTAGTGTTATTCAATGTAATATTTGTCTTGATTTTGATGTACACTTTATTACTTTGTTCAGTTATTTGTATTTTTATAGGTATTCAGTTTTGTGATTTGTAAGCAAGAAAATTCAGGTTGAAGAATTTTCATTTTTGACTGTGCACGTTCCTTTTTCTTTTTTCTTTTTTTGGGACTGTCATCCAATAATTGGTATCTGCTTTTTTACTGATTTAGACTATCGGCAGTATCAGTTACTGGCAAAATCCAGTATCGGTCAACCTCAACACAAGAGTACAATCAAAAATCTGTGAAGTTGGACTAAAAATTTTCTTTGGTGGCACTTGTGTGGCTACCATTTAGGTGGTCTGTTTATGTGTGTAGCCAGGGTCCAAAATGAGCAACTGCCAAGCGTCAAATCCGGGAAAATTTTGGGTTTGGCTGTTGAATTAAAATTGAGATCACCCGTCAGCTGGCCAGTGAAAAAAAACAAAAAAGATGTAATCCCCAGTGTACCAGGTTTCTACATGAAAAATATTGCAATCTGTAGCAAGCAGTGTGAAGATACTGCTAATGCCTACTAAGCATTTCCTACAACTGCAGCTTTGCACTAAAAGTATTTAACTGGCAGAAAATCCTACATGTCCCAGAATGCACTGGGCTCGCTACCCTCCGAGGCCACTCCCAGGCTGTCCACACTGGCTAGGGCTTCACTAATCGGTGCGAAACCTGGTCTCCAGGCTCACCCGACTCTGAGAAGCCAGAAAAAAAAGCAGATTTCACATAAGTTTTCTACTGCACCCAACGATTTTCTCTTGTATATCACAATGGTGTGGACTTGTATTGTTCCCAGGTGCACCGCAAAGTCGAGCAAAGGGAAGGGCAAAGTGGAGTTCCACACTTTGCCAAAGGATATTAACCGACGCAAGCAGTGGCTGTGGGCTCTAAACAATCCAAAATATGCTGAGAGCAATGTAAACACTGTAATAGCAATACATTCATTACATTCAAAATGAAGTTCAGTGTGTTTTACATTAGTACATAGTGACACAGTGATTCTCCACAGAGCAGACTTACCTACTGCTGCAAAGTCAAAGCATGAGTGCACATCAGCAGGACAGCAAAACGCACGCAGTCACGCATGAGTCATCCAACATGAATACATCTATACAACACAACCAGCATCAGGCTTTGGCAGAAACACACACCTTTTTCTCCGTGGGTAGCTGGCAGAGCACATATAACCATTATGCTGTGTAGTAGTCTAGCGTTGTAGTTAGGTTGGGTCTCCCAGCTAGTTAGCCTGCCCTGTTAACTTAAGTAACAAACCACTCTTTCTATTGCACTTACTGTAAAGTCATGCTCCCGTTTGGTCCCGCCAGTCTTGGGTGCCTTTTCTAATTTCGTTTTGGAATATGATAGTATGTCTCAAGAACTCCTCTGTCCATATGTGGTCCAAATGAGGGACGCCTTGTAAGACAGACTGGACTGTCCTTGTCAGCTTCCAGCATTTCTTCCAGTCGCATTTGTCCTTGGTGGAATTTGTTGCAGCATCTGGACTCTATTTTGGTCTCCATCGGGCTACAATTACCGCAGAGACACCACCAGTTGTCCCCAACGCGAGGTGGCTCATCCAGGTCTCTCTCTGCACCTGCCCGAGCCTCAGCTTTGGCTGCTGCTGCAGCAGCCCTCTCCTCCTCCACACACTGCTGTTCCTCCAAACGGTACTGGAGCTCATACAAGTAGCCGCTTAGCTTGGATTATGCCAGTAAAATACTGAAATCCTCTTCATCCATAACTTTTGAAACACTTCCTTCAGCCATAATGCTCACGGATAATAAGTCGTATCATTCACTTGCTCCATATTAAAGCAGGCAGAGTGTGTGTTTTGACGCGGCCCCCACAGCCCCCACAGCCCCCACAGTGAGGCCTCGCTCTGAGGATGAGGATGTAGGATTGGTATTTCAGAGGGGTGCAATATAACTCTGCCCAATAGAGGGCTGGGCGAACTTTGAGTCATTTTTGAGGGGTTTGAAACATAAAAGCTGAAATATTAACCAATATATAAAGTTTTGGTGTCTGTGTCATGATCAGATACCCCCTAGAATAGCCTAACATGCAAAATTGGTACAGTGTTTTTGTTAGAGCTACAGGTGAGCTAACAAAACTCTTTCATTCTTGTTTTACGTTCTCAATTACCATTCGAAATATTGTAAAGTACGTGCTTTCTTCGTTTTGCTTTTATAATTAGTCCTCAGCCATTGTCCTGCTGGCCATTTCTCCTTACTCTTGTCATATTATAGCAAAGTGAAATGTCACTGCAAGGCTACAGAGTGCAACCATTTTGGTGGCGCATGTTAACATGTTAACTTTGACTGCACTAACATATATACATATAAACAGTATTCAAGGAGTATTCCAGACCCATTCAAGGACCCAACTAGGTATAGTTTGAGAAAGGGTCCAAGGTTAATTAGTTACAATACTGAGAACTACTTTAGAAGGCTTTATCGAAGCTTATGTCAAGTAAAAAAATTAAATCAAAGGAACTTCAGTTACTATTCTAGCATAAATATAAATTCAAGCACTTTAAATAACCCATGTCTATTTTTAAAGACTTTCAAGTCCTTGGTTCCCCCTCTCAGATTCACAAATTTTCACATCTTTTTTTTCTTTTTCTTTCACAGCTTATATATATATATATATATATATATATATATATATATATAAATATACATATTTATATACAGCTTACAAACACACACCATATTGCACAGTCAGCCACTATATCAATGTTTATACATCAAACAAAGCATTAAACAAACCAAACAATAAAAGGAAAAAAAAAACTTGCAGAAACAAGTGAATGAATGAATTGTATTGTTATGAGCTTTACACAGAGAAGTATAAAAAATAAAGAAAATGGCTAACATTAAGAACAGCTGTGTTTAAATAACGTTAAGTCTTTATGACAGTTGACAGTTTAGGCTTTATTATTTAATGTAAGCTGATAACTTAAGACAGATCATGACATGCTTTTATCTTTGGAAATTTATGTACTTGACAGAACTTCATTAACATTTTAGTTATTGAATCAGCAATTAATATAGTTTGGCTTGGCAAAATCACGCTATGTTTTCTTGTAAAACTTTAAACCTAAGTCAGGCTAACAGTTTGTTTTGCAGGGCAGCAAGCTAGCGTTAACATTTACAGTGTGTTCCAAATCGCATACTTCCATTAGTATACTTAAATACAGTACACTTCACTGCAGTACACTTATTGTGTGGTGCACTAATCTTGACCAGGGTAGTGTTGTCCCAAATCGCACACTGCCACTTTGCACTTATAGGAAGTGACAATGGCTTTTTTTCAACCACTTCTTCATTTACGTCTTTTCTAATGGCAAATTGCAAACAGCTGGTGGATGACTATCTCAGGTATTTGACAGCTATTTTCTGCCACTATTTAGTTCATTTAATTTGTATAGGAATGTTCTACGGTAAAGTCAACAATATATCACACATAAACCAAACACACACCACAATGTTAATGCCTGATCAAAATGTGCTGCCGTAGCTAGGAGCATGTTAGCTAGCACGCTAACGGTACCAGCTCATTACAGATCCAACAAAAATGACGGACAGTGGCTATTTGATAGCAGTATACATGGTGGTGCTCAGTGCAAAAACATGTATAACTTGCATCTGTACAATCCGGCGACATTCACTGCCAAGTCGGTGGCACGAGAAAATCCTCAGCTGCAATTCCCTGCCACCTTTTCGAAAGTTGAGAAGTTGTGACGCAAATTTTGCGATGTCACCAATATGGCATTTGTTGAGGGTGTGAAGTGTCCATCGTTCCACACTTTATTTCTGGACTGTTTCGAGAATGCAAGTAGTACGCTGCATTTTCACATACTTTTCACTGTGAACACACTTTGCACACTTGTGCACTCAAAATATTAAGTGTTTATTACAGAAGTATGTGATTTGGGACACAGCTTTAGGCTAATGTTAGCTAAAGTTTACGTTAACGTTAGTGCAGTTAGACCGGCATTGCCATAGTTAGCTTAACATTTACGTTACACAATGCCATGAGGCTAGATGATGTTCATTTTGCTGTTCAATTCTCCAATATTTGTGTCTCATTTTAAAGAAATTAAACTAAATTCATATTCATTCATGTCTCGTGTCAAGTGCACATTAAGCACATGTCCTAAAGCCAAGCAATGTGCAAAAAACAAGGGTCCTAGATCTGCGGCCCTGAAATGATGTCTTGAAACTGCTGCCTGGAAGTCTGCAGATAGACCTTTCTCACCATTTTCAGGATTTGTTTGCAGCAGATCATTTTCAAATATTTTCATTCTGTCTGTGAAATGACTGCAACTAGAAACTAGCTACAGATTACAGGTGGGCTAACAAACACCTTTGTCAATCAAGTTATCAAGTAACCTCCAAAATATTGTAAAGTAACTTTTGGTTTTTTTGCGTTTCGCTTTGACAACTAATCCTCCACCACTGTTAACTCTCTTTAATGTAGCCATATTATAAGTGAAATCACTGTGTGTTCAGCAACTCTGTGCTGTGACTCAGCAATGCTGCACAGATGTAACTGCTAGTTGGATGCTGGTGGTTAAGTAATGTAATCAGTTTGTGACCCATCACTGTGTAACACCAGGAACACAAGCGTAGAGAAGCCTAAACGTCAGTTTAAAATTCATTCGCTCAGTCTGCAATGTGCTTTTGATTTTTAAAATGTGCACATAACATAGGTTATCCTATGTGGCAGAGCATTATAGTGTAAATAATATTAGATGTGACATGATAATTTCCAACAGCACACACATTGGGCTCTGTTTTCGTGAATCAGGTGCAGCATAGGCATAGCTGCACTAGACGCCTTAAGTAGGTGTGGCAAAAATTTTTTTGACAATTTGGTGAACAGCAGAGAAGTAGGAGGGATGCACGTGTGTGGGTGTGATCACAGCGGACTTCAATCACAGTCAATCAAGCTTGACATGGCTGAAGAGGCAGCAGACCGAGGCTCAGGCTCTTAATGGGAATTTATTTATAACATCACTGATGATGAGCAATGTGCTCGTAACATCACTGTTGTTAAAAGCAGAAACATTCTAGATCAGTTTAGGTGTGTCATATCTGCAAACTTTTCAGGTAAGGTAGGCCTGTTGTCACAGCAACAGCGATCATGCACACAACAGCTTGCAGAGATAAATAAAAATCCACAAACCTCATAGAACGCAAGCTCTTTCCTGGTCAGAGAAAAGCCTTTGTTTGTTTTCACATCTCTTTATGGTTGAATCCAGACTAGATACTGCGTACATGCTCCATCTGTCTCAGGCTGATTTTTTAAGTTAAAACTGATTTATAATAAATGAGTAGCCACGCGCCCTGCTGATGAAGGAATGTAACATCAAAGCTGAACTGTTTCGGTGTGATCCAAGCATGTCTCATAACTTCATTGTTTAAAAGTGAAATGGTCAAAATTTATTGAAAAGATTTGAATCAGATCATTTCCAAAATTCACAAGATATTTTTATGTAACGATAATTTCTGCTTCAACCCATATTGGTGGCATTTTCCCTTTAAAAAAAAAAAAAAAAAAAAATTCAGGGTGGTTTTAAAGGTCAATGCTCTCCCAAATTGATTCATTGACAGAGACAAGAGAAACGATGGTATAGAGAACAGTTGAAAATTTCATTTTAATGTGGAAAAAATAACCCAAATAACTGATTGAATGCGGCATTTTTAATCAGAAAAAATATTGACTCTTGTCTATAAATACAGGTACTTGTATGTTCGCTCCTGCTTTTTATCCGCGGTGGCTGCATTCAATTGACAGAAAGTGGCTGCTGCATCATGACGTGCAGCCACTGCCTGATTCACATCCACTTCAATAGAAAAGAGTCAACTTATTATTTGACATGATTAACTGAAATAGGACGTGTCATTCAATATTAAGGTGTTGATTATTTATTAGGCCTAATGAAACGCAGAGGACATCCGCAAAACCTGTCTGTGGGGTTTTGGATAGGTAAGTCATGTGCGCACCTGCCCAGATCCACCAAAATTGTTTTAGACTGGCTGCGCTCGGCTGCGCAGAATTAAGATGTGGTCTGAGCTGGTGTAATCATAGTGCAACTTCACGAAAATGACACTGCACCGGGCGGATTTTTATCGACACTCCCCCTGTTGCGCTGTCACCCCATCTTGGTGTAAGCCAGTTCACCAAATTTGCAAATGCACGCAGCGCAGCTGCACCTGCACCTGCACCTGCACCTGCACAAAATCGCAGTTATACCGGGATTTGCGCTAAGACTAGACTTGCGCCGGGCACGAAAATAGAGCCCCTTATGTGTAAAAACTACTTTTAATGCTCAAAGTGACATTATTTCTATGCTACTGTGTTGCTTTCTGGCCATAATAAAACTCCTATATTTGAGATCTGCGAAAAATTTTGGGTACACCTTAATTATGTCTAGGTGCACCTAAATAAAAATGTTAGGCATCAAGTGCAACCAATGTAGAAAGTTAGTCTGGAGTCCTGCACTGTGTCTTTAGCAACATTGTCCTGTGACTCAGCTGTTGCTGCCGCACAGATCTGCAGGTGAGGGGCCGTTGATCAAGTAATACAATTGGTGTATGACCCAAAGCCATGTAACACCAGGAACATGAGCTCAGTTCAAAAATCATTCGCTCAGTTTGCAATGTGCTTTTGATTAGCTTACACAGCAAGTCCTCTTTTAAAGTTGCGCACATAACATAGGTCTATGTAGGCATAACATTGTGGTGTAAATAACATTAGATGTGATGTGATCATTTCCAACAGTACACACATTGTGTGTAAAAACAACTTTTTATGCTCAAAATTACTTTATTTCTGTATGACTGTGTTGCCTCCTGGCCATTATAAAACCCCTAATTCTGTAATCTTGTGTTAAATCAATCAGTCAGACTTTATTTGTATAGCACTCTTCATACAAACAAAAAAGTAAGTACTTAAGTCCAGTTTTGCATGCTAAAAACATGAGGTAATTTTTTCATACTTAAGTAATCAACATGGCAAGCAGAAAGAAACAAGCCAGTCCATAAAAGATATGACTGTGAAAAAAAAGGTATAATAGCTGTATCACTGTGGTGCCAAAAGGTGCAGCAAAAAATTTTGGATGCACCTAAATTTTGTGCT
Organism: Naso vlamingii; assembly: GCA_029822935.1. Lineage (NCBI taxonomy): Eukaryota > Metazoa > Chordata > Actinopteri > Acanthuriformes > Acanthuridae > Naso > Naso vlamingii. The sequence goes on from JAPQLA010000016.1 coordinate 2,517,617, forward strand.
GGTGCACCTAAATTAAAATGTTGGCACACCAGTGCAACCAATGTAAAAAGTTAGTCTGGAGCCCTGACTGATATCCTTGCCTACTTGCAGGTTGTTATCCCCTGCCTATTTCTCCAGCCTGTTCTGGATCAGCTCCTAAATTAGGGGAGGTTATTTGAGCAAGTGTTAGCCTCTGTATGGTTTGACTCTGATGAAGATGCACCTGGTGTCGAAATGTCTGCAAGGAAGTTCTTCTGGTTACCTGTGCACTCCAGCTACTTTACATTTAGTCTCTGAATTTTCTTCTTCACTATATTGTCCCAGCCTGAGAGCACCAGAAAGGCCTTTGTGTGAGTAGATAGAAGCATGTTTAAGTCAAAGTATATTTCTTGCAGACAAAATCCTAATTAGGACCTGCTAGTGGGGAAGAGAGCAGTCTTCCTCTTAATGTCAAGGAGCTGATGCCTAGCCTGAAGTTAATTATTTTTTTCCAGTTTCAGTTCCTGAAAAATTCCTTCTCCTCATGATTACTGTGAATTAACAGTGTTAATGCTAAAGCAAAGAACTTTCTCTCATTTCTTTCACGTGCTCCTATATTCCAGAGCCTTCATTCAAGTCAGAGATCCACAGTGTTCTGCCGGCCCCACCGCAGATGCCCCTACCTGAGATCCCTCACCCTTGGCTGGTAAGACATTACAGAGCCTTCTATAAAAAGTTACATGCAACTCAGGCAACATATTTTCTAAAAGTCACATAATGTGGTAAATAAACAAGTCACAACAAGCACACAGGACAGTTTAGAGTTATTGGAAAGTTTGTAGACGGAGGCAGGCTAGCACTTCTCATTGACTAGCAGTGTTTTAGCGAAGCTAATTAGTGGTGGGTGAGGTCTGCCTGTCTCCTTCTTGTTACCGCACAAGACTTACGCAAGAGAGGTACTCTGGTTGGTATATTCCCAGTCAAGTTAGACTGGTAAGAATTACTCAACATTGTTAATATGGACTTAAAAACTGTTGTAAAATGCAAAATAATAGAATTTTTAAAATGCGATAAAAACTGTGATTGATTGGGATTAACTATTAAAATTCAGTGATTAATGATGATAAGAAATAATCTTTTGGCAGCCCTAGAAATAAGCAGAAGTGTAATGGGTAGTGTGCGTGTGTGAGTGTGTGTGTTGGTAGTGTCAGAGCAGATGAATCTGATGGAAAGCAGGTGGCTGTAATGGGTCGCGAAACATTCTCAACATAACAATAAGCCACAACACCTTGTTCAACATCCTCTCTCTCACACACACAGTCACACACATTAAGACACACTGAGGCACAAGGCCTTACAGTGCAGTTTGTAATTAGAACCAGTCCACAGCCTCAGCCTCCTCTGGTGACCCCAGTGTGTGTCTGGAAATCACAACCAACATTTTCCCGGAAAACTAGACATGAGAGGAGGAGTGATGTCTCTCTGCTCTTTTTCTCCCTCCTCTGTTTCTAGAAAAGCTGTTGCAGCTTTTCTAGTAATTTCAACTTTTTAATAACAGATTCGATACTGTCAGAGTTGAGCTCATTTTGCAAACCTCTTTGTCAGAACACAATCACGATCTGTATTTATATATATATATATATATATATATATATATATATATATATATATATATGATATGTATGTTATATAGTTGACGTTGCATTGCATACAGGTTTGGTGTACACGGTGCTGCTTTGAAAGATAAGGGTCTTGTTTCTAATAAATAAACTACGTGGCATTGGATGATGCATATATACACATATGCAAATGACACCTGATACAGCATTTTAGGCACTACTGAAAAAACCCTATCTTTTGTAATGCAGTTAAATACCTAGCTCTTATTAGAAAGAGTTCTGCTGCAACACAAAGAGGTTGAGCTTGATTAAACAGTATTTCCACTAAGTGGAAATTTTGCCAGCGTCCTGTACACCAGACCTGTATTTCCACTTTTGCCTATATATTTAAAAAGTAAAAAGTAGCAAATGTGCAGCAGTTGCAAAATAACAGCAGTAAAGTACAATTTTCATAAATATACTTGGATGGAAAGCCAGCCACTGTCTTTTATTTTCCTCCAGCCCTCTTTCTCTCTGTCGCTGTCTCTCTGAAATTACCATTCATCACATTTCCACTGACCTCTGGATAAGCTGTCCAGGCAGAGAGAAAAAATCTGTTCTGCTCACTCTCTCCACTCTCCATTCCTTTAAGCTGTATAAATTACAGCCCAGACAAAAAGTTTGATGGGTCCAAGGAAAAAACGAGGAAGAGACTGCAAAAAAGAAAGTAAATAGAAAAGGGACTTAAAGAAATAAAGAACAACAGGATTTAGTTCAGATGAAACACTTAACACACTGACACTAGTCAGGCTTCAATGTATTCAATGCAGTTGATTTGCAGAATGGAATATTCTATAAATCATTAGTAGGCCATTATGGTTGTTGACTATGTACAGTAATTAGGAAAGAAATCTGTTAAAAAAAAAATGGAACTGTATGGAGGAGGAGGAGGAATTGGCCTTGGCTATGGTCTGTCTGTGACCCATCAAGGCTCAGTGCTGAGCCAAAGCAAGACTCTGCAAGACTGTAGCAGCGGCTCCAGAAGCTACATCAACGCTCTGTCAACCCCAGAGCTTATGGTAGCCATTTTTTATTACTGGTTAGTTAGAGTATTCTTGTGTATTTACGATGCAATGGCACTTAAGTGTTGTGAAAATGCATTGCACTAATTGCAAATGACTGAAACATAAAAAAAAATAGAATCGACAGAGTGAGGTACTGAGGTGGGGCACTGTCTTTAACCTGTTATTTTGCTCATCATGTGTACCTTCCCAGTTTTAAGCTGCTCAGACAGACCACGTCGTAATTTACTCTTGGAAAAGTAGTCCTAGAATCTATGGTAGTGCCACCACATTTGTATTGTACACTTAGTTCCAAGCTAAGAAAACCATTTAACTTAACCCCAATATCTTGTTTTTCTAAATATTGGCTTGGTGCATTTATTTTCTATAAATGAAAACCTTCAGCTTGGTAAACATATCTTGTCACTTTAATGATATTAATGTCATACTGAGTCTCTCCTTGTGTGTATTTGCTTTTTCAAGCTACAACTAAGCCTGTTTTTCATTCATTTATGCTGTTGCAAAACATCCCTTGTGTTACTAAATCTTGGCAGTTTGCCCTCAGGACAGACAGTGTATCTAATAGCACGGCATGATAGTCACATGTGTGCCACTCGTTAGCCTCAGTGTTATCAAAAAGAAACAAAGAGATGATGTGTGTCAACTACCATGTAGCTGAGTGCAGATGGGTCTTTTCCAAAGAAAGACTTGTTGTGTACCCTCATACACACAGACATATACACAAACACTAATGTCATTATCGGGATCAGGAGACTCAGCAGGATATCCACTAATCAAATAGACAGCCAAAGGGTTCTATTTTAGTTTAAATTGAGCTAAAACTGGTCTGATTTGAAATACCCTGCGGCCTTTCCTTTTGTGTGTATGTGTTTGACAGTAGTCACTTAGAAGTCACTGCTAAACAAAACTGAAGTCTCACATGCTGAAGGCCTCAAAAAAAAAGATTAAAATATTGTTAAAAAACAAACCATAGAGTTTTAACCTTATTTTCATTCCATCAATGTATGCTTATGGTATCAAAAAGATAGATTTAAAAAAACAACAACTTTAAAACAAGATAGGCAGCAGGGAGGGTCCGACATAACCCATGGCCCGGGATCAGTAAAAGTTTATGCAGAGCAAGTTCTTTGGACCACCTGGGCCAGTGACTGCCAATCAGAATCTTCATATTTTTTTTTTCATTATAGGGTTGTCACGATACTAAAAATTTAAACTCGATACCGATACCCAGGAGAATATTTGATACTCGATACCATTTTCGATATCACAGGGGGAAAAAATGTCAAAAATTTAAAAGGCATAAAGAAATATTTTTAATAACATGAAAAATGCAAAAATAACTTTAATTTCAACATGCAACTAACATTTTTTCTTAACAGAAATGCTAACTAATCAATTAGTGCAAAAAAATACAATCACATTTAGTTCTGACTTAGTGCAAATAACCCAAATACAACAATAGCAATATGACAACAATATTTTAAGGTTGTAGTTCTGACTTAGTGCAAATAGCCCTGATCCATGCAGATGTACTCCACCACAGCTCTGTGTATTTTCACAGCTTCTGGTGACCTGGCACTGTATTTTTGTTGCTGGTCAAACCAAGGTGGTAGAGTCGGCTGTGTGTGTTTCTGTTTAGTTGCAGGTCGACTTTTCTCTGCTTCACTCCGGGACTTTAAGAGAGAAAATAACACTTTTCAGTTAAAATCATTGACGTAAACTTGTTAAATTGACATTGTCTATTAATGTTATTGACGGGCATGACTGATAACTTTGTCGTTTAATCATTAGCCTTTAGCCGCTAGCTAAAGGCCACTAGCCGCGGCTAATGGCTAATAATAAAAGTTGCCAACATTAATATGGGCCACCGGCATTAGTAATAAGTTTAATACATGATTGATTTTGAAATGGGAGCTTTACTAACCTGTCGAAATTTCTCGTAGAGGCCAAGGTGTCGGTCTTTAAGATGCTTCGCCAAATTTGACGGGCTACTTGACTTTGTCGCCACCACTTTGTAGCACTGTTTGCACACAAGCTTATCGACATCTTTTGCCTTTCCCTGGTCATTAGCCTCATATGCAAAATACTTCCATACAACACTTTTGCCTCTTTCATTTTCAACTAAAACTGGTTGCGTTGGTGCTCCTGCAGTAGCACTGGCCATATTGTAGTTACAGTAGCCCTGTTAACGGTGTTATGCATGACAACTAACCTAGCAGTGAGGGGGAGGGAGAGGCTATGTGCCTGTCTGCAACATCGACGCTGGTGTGTGTGTGTGTGTGTGTGTGTGTGTGTGGGTGGGTGGGGTGTTGGTATCAATACTTTTGCAAATGAGTATTGTATCCGAATACAGCATTTTAGTATCAATACTTATTTGAGCATTGATACTTTTGACAACCCTATTAATAAATTTGGGGTCAGGCATTACAATTTGTGACACCACCTTTCCGGCTGCTTAAAGGGGTATTTTTATGTCTCCCTTTCTTTTATAGAGACGTTGAAAGCCACTTTCATCTTTTAAGGTATTATGTATTATTGATTCCATTATTCAGATATCTGTTCTTTAGTTCTTCCTGGTGTTGTCATACTCAAGGCCTTAATGGTGCAGTCATGGGTCAAGAGCTGTGTAGGCATGTAATATACTGAAATTAGTGGGTTTGCTCAGAAACACACACTGTAAACACTCACAGTGATCTAATGAAAAGGATCACTGTGCCATTTTACAAGCCACATTCAAACACATACACACAAGTGCATAAGCACACATAACAAGATCTTGCTCTGCTTAAATGATAATGACCACGAAGTGTAACAGAATTCCAGTGAAATCATGTAGGCCTGGACGAATTTCTTTGTTTTTTTTCTGTCTCTTTTCATGTCCGAGATTTAAACCACACCAACATTGCTCTCTTATCTATGGCATGAAATACATTCCTGTCATCAACAAGCTTAGTGCCTTAGCCACATGAGGGGTTTCAGTCCAGCTGTCATATAGTTTGAACAGAAGTCCTGAAAAATATAATCTAAATGATGTGTTTCCATTAAGCTGCATTGAAGAAGTCGACACCCAGTTAAGAATGGAGCTGTGTCACTTCACACAAACCAAAAGAACTGCATACATATCCCAAGAGCTGATGATAATGGTAAAGGTGAAAGTACTTTATTGGTCACACATACAGTGTACAGTGAAATTCTCTGCATTTAACCCATCCCTGAGGAGCAGTGGGCAGCCACAGCGCAGTGCCCGGGAACCAACTCCAGATTCAAAGGTGAGTGCCATGGTCAAGGGTACTGACTGGGGATAGACCTAAACACATGTTTTGATGGTGGGGAAAACCGGAGCACCCAAAGAAAACCCACGCGAACACGGGCCCTTCCCCAGCTGGCAAGCAAACCCAGAACCTTCCTGCTATGAGGTGACAGTGTTAACCACATCTGCATTATCTGTTTGACAGTTACAGATTTAAACATGTCCCTCATTGGCTTTTTTCGTTCACTTTTCTCACTTACTTCACAATAGATACTTGTAAGAAGAGAAGGTTCACTGCTGTTGAAAATTTCCACTGCAATCTGAAGTTTTTACAGTTCATAAGGTCATGTTCATCTCTATGAAGAAAAGCTTTTTGCACCGAACTCAAGATTGGATGAGGTGGAAAAGACTTTTGGTCAGACTACATGTCATACAAACTGATTTGTTTATAGAAAATCCCAGCTGACATTGGGTGAAGGTGGAGTACACCCTGGACAAGTTGCCAGTTCATCACAGGGCTGACATACAGAGACAAACAACCATTCACACCCAATGCAATTCGGAGTCACCAATTAACCTAACTTACATGTCTTTGGACACTGGACACACACTGTAGGAGGAAGCCCGAGAATACAGAGAGAGCTCACACAGACATGGAGAGAACATGCAAACTCCACACAGAAAGGAACCCAGGACGTTCTTGCTGTGAGGCAACAGTGCTAACCACTAAGCCGCCGTACTGCCCTCACTGCAACTATGGTTATTTTTATTTCTTATGTATTCAAAATAAATTTATTAAGTGTTTGTTCAGTGAAAACTGCTATTATAGGTTACATGAGCCCAAAGTGACTTCATTTTGCTTGCATCGTCTGACCCATAGTCCAGAAAAGAGGCTGCAGCCAGGTAATGTATTGAATTTTGTACTATTTGTTGTAGAGCTAATGCTTACTGCTACAGTTGCAAGTTAATATTTAGGTCCGATCATCAGTTGCATCCTATGGGCAGTGCAGAGCGCAATGGCGGCTGCGCCTAAGGAAAATGTGGACTAGTACTCTAAATGACTTCCATCTGTGTTGATGTTGGAGAGTGGTGCCACCTCTACTGCCCCTCCTCCCTCTCTCGTCTTCCCCCAAGCAAACCCTCCCTTACTGTGCAGAAGTGTGTTCATGTGATGTTTATGCGGTATACACACTAGCGGGGTTGTTTTATCCATAGCAGTCTGGTTTCCATTTGGAATTCATTTCCTTCCCCTCTCATTTTGACTGAGACAACCCCCTCCTCCACAAGCACTTTTGAAGATAAATATGTGTCTCAGCCCAAGGTTTGTTTTCAAACGTAGCCAATACTGCACACTCGAAGTGTAACTGCATGCTATGTATTGTAAGGTATCCCTAGTGCAGTGGTTAAATTTTTCCTGTCACGCCCCTCTTTGGAGTAAGAAAAATCCCCTCTCCCAGCAAGATTGCAACAGTACGGTAATGTTCTAAATTGGGTTTTAAAAAGTAGATTAAAATAAAATAAAATGTGCAATCACCTTTTTGCAACATTAAAAATAAAGTGCTGTTTTTTAAAATGATTTTCCCACTTGCGGTGGTAATTAAGTTTTCTTATGACTGCTCTGCCCCAACTCTGTTATCTGAGTTGTCAGACGTTAGGTCTCTCTTCATGTCCTACCACATTTACTGTAAACCCAAGAGCAAAATATGCGGCGTTAAATTTTCTTGACTTGGGTATGGCGAATGATCAGCATTACTGTCGCCCAACTTTGTGTTGTTTGTATCTGAAGCATCACTTGTTTTTTCACCTCTGTGGTATATTTTTACATTTTTGAAACCAAGACACCTTCTATCTGAATGTGAAATCACCATAGCGCATTTTGTTTTTGTTGTGTCACCCCAAAATGAGTCCTGGTCGTCTGACGTCAAAACTGTAGTTCTAGCTGTATTTTTTGAAAATTATACGAAACAAAACAAAAAAGGAGCAGTCATGCGCCCCCATCTGCAATGCAGCCACAGCCCCGGGGGGGTGGGGGTGCCCCACAGTTTGAGAATCACTGCCATAAAGATTTGAAGTGATCCATTTCCTTTAAAGACACCATCTTTTAATTTCTTACCTCAGTGGAAGTCATTGCCATGTTGGTGGCCGTAGACCAGCAGCTTTGTATTTTGGATAAAGGTTGGCTTGCTGTATTTTACCAAACCAAATGCTTTCTTGCCTGATAGGGAAACACAATTTGGCAAGTAAATGTGTCACTGTACTGTGTCAAGCGCCAGATTGCATACAGAGTAAGAGCTGGCTCCCAATCACACAATGTCAGTTAAATCAACTGTGCTTTTGTATGTCATTCGAAATAACCTTTGTGAGTCTGTTGCATGGCATGTTTTGGTCTCCATTTGATGCTGAAGAATCTGTTTTCATTTTTTACTTGATTCCTCAGTGGGGTTCCCCTTCTCTGTGGCTTGGTCAACCACAGCAAAGCATTCAGTGACATCAGCAGTATTGCGTCATCGGTTGAGACAGGAAATGAGGTTGTTTAGCAGATCATATTGACAGGCATTGTACTTTGTCCCTAGCCTAGGGCAACCAAACAAGTGGTAAATCGGAGATTAATTTTCTTAATTGCAGTGAGCAGTGGGACTTTACTAAGTGACACATGCCCACAGTTTGGTTAATCCTGAAGTCCAGAACTGTTTCAGCATACTTATAACACTCTGGAAAAAGTCCCTGCTGAGAAACTGGGCCACGAATGGAAAACCTATTCCACAGCGTTTTTTTCTCCACTCAAGTGCTTTTAAAGGCTTTTTACAATGCCAGATTTTTTTGACACATGATGTGATAGAAGTGACTTACTAAAACACTGAAGAAAAATTAAAGCTCTTTCTGGTCAAAACTAATACAGTTTTGTTGAACCAAAAAATCAAGGAGTGGTTTAATTGAATATGTCCATTCATTCTAGTCTGGGAACCACAAGACAAATCTGCCAACTCATGGTTTAATTGCTCCGGACGATGGGCCTGGGTCCTCCAATTTAGACAAATTTCCATGCATCCTGGCTTGCGTCGGGCCAATAACAACCCTTAACTAATAAGGGGTGTAGTGTATTTCCTTAACTCATTCTGCAGCATTGCCGTTATGCAATTATGACCGCTGCTGCTTTTTTACTGGATCATTAATATCCTCTGCCATCATATTTCACCAGTTGCTTTGCACCTCCACGCACACACAGATGGAGTGCACTCCATGTTCATTGATTTTGGTACCAGTTACAAAGTGTGAATGGCACACCAATGAGCTGACAGATTCTGTCTTATCAGTTATGTTTTGTGTTTTTTTCCCACTGAGTTAGACCCAATAATCTCCAGTCTGTTTCTATACCTATATCGATAGGTAGATAGATAGAGAGACAGAGAGAGAGAGAGACAGACAGACAGAGAGACAGACAGAGAGACAGACAGATAGATAAATAGATAGATAGATAGATAGATAGATAGATAGATAGATAGATTACTGTATATTGAGCATGAACATTAGAACAAAAAGCAAAGGTACAACGGTGTGGGGTTCAACCATCTTTGTGGGTACAAAAGTCAGGGCCCACAACTTTATCATTGTATGTGTGTATGTTTGTGATAGAATTCTATTGAAACTTTCATGCCTTTAGATTCATCAACATTTCAGAATTCTTGTAAGACCTTATATGACATCTGCAGTTGGTAAACACATTCATACACATCAGTAAGTTAAATGCAGTTTTAAATGACAGTACTTGGTTGGTACTCAAGTGGTAAGCCCAAAGGTTTAAGTATGTATCATATTATCCTGTTTATTCATGGTGATCATGTTTGTGGATTATTTTGTGGATTATTCCATTGTAGAGTTTAGAAAGAGGAAGGTAGGTAGGGCCATCTGGAGCATCTGGCACCAAATGAGAAAATCAAAAAAATAAAAAGACATTTTAATTTAAGATCTTGCAGATAATGTGCGAGAAAGACAGAGCGAGTACAGCAAGGTGTATTTTCTATTGCCTAGAGGAATCCAGTAATAATTGAGCATGCTTATCAAAACATATAGAGAGAAGAGGACAAGCTCAAAGGCCTAGTACAATTTGAATCCCTTCCAGAAGCAGATAATGTCTCTTTCAGGTATCCAGTAACGCCAGATTAAGTCTGGATGAGGACTCTGCCCATGGCTGAACATTCTAAGTTTTCAGCTTGGAAAGGCTAGCCCAGCATTGTTGGGAAATGACCCTGTTCATTTGGGTGAACAAGACCACTTCTAGAGTATTTGAAATGGACTGTTCACTTACAAAAAATTAGTTTGTCCTAAATTAAAGGGATATTTTCCTGTGTTAATGTAGGTGTTCAATCAGTGTTTAGGGTAATTATAGTCAATTACAGCAATGAATTCCTCAGTGCGTGCTACATTTACTAAGAATTCTGGGTAACCTTGCTCATCAATCAATGCCAGCGGCACCTAAGAGCACCAGGATACATTAAGCACAGGTTTTTGGTGCCTGAAATTATTGAACATAACAAGAAAGAAAAAGACAGAAAGTTTTGATTATAAGCAACAGCAAGTCCCCTGTTACCCAGAAGCGGAGGCCAGGAAAGCAAGTTGACAAGGTAGGTAGTTCTTCCTTAACACAGGAGTAGAACTTTCTCCGTCATTTAAAAAGCTCTGAGGAATTTTGCTTTCGTAACTGCATTTACTGTGAACAGTGATTGGACATCAACAAAAAAAAAGTTTTTTCTTTGTTCTTGAAGTTGTGGACAAGTATCATATCTCCTTTTTGCTAATGATTTGGGACATTTGGGAGACTTGGGCAGTTGTCATACCTTCCTGGCGTTTTATCACAGTATATGGTTTTGTCAGTTTAATTTAAAAAAAAAAAAAAAGGAGGGCAGCATCTGTGACAGTACTGAAAATCATACCTGAAGGATTTCAAAATCAACTGGTGTACCATAATACCTTATTACAGTCCAAGCCTGTTGGAAGATTAAATTTCAATATGTTTCTCCCTGAGGCTCCAGGAGCCTACTTTGTAAGTTTCAACCTCCCAGCCCAAGGCTGTGTGTGTGTGTGTGTGTGTGTGTGTGTGTGTGTGTGTGTGTGTGTGTGTGTGTGTGTGTGTGTGTGTGTG
>JAPQLA010000016.1:2536294-2558862 GCA_029822935.1 Naso vlamingii
GCGCACAAGCAATTCACTCCCCTCTGTGCTCAGGAGTTTATTTACCCCTTAACAGGTTTCCAGCTCAAGCTCCACCCCCCCCAACCCCCCCCCCCCCCCCCCCCCAACAAAAAAAGAGGGGGAAAAAAACACCACAGAAAGGTGAAACTGTGGAACTGATTGCAGCTTTTTCAACAGACATATTTTCTTAACTCAAGGTTCAATTGTTACTTTTTTCATGAGGCTTTTAACTAATCTCACTTCTGTGTTTGTTCTAAACAGAGTGACAACTTGTCAACTCTTCACTAAATTCTGCACAACCAAAGCCATCCTAGATTCATTCTACATCCACCACTCACCCAAGAATAACCAAAGAATATTGACATAGCTATTAGTAAAATAACTAAATAAGCTTTTGAGGCCAAAAAGAATGCTCTAAGAAGAAAATTAAAGATCATCTCTGTAAAAATGACATGCGTAATCTTCTTTAATAAATAAGCCTATTTTTGGCCTTCTTTTAATTTTGTGATACTCTTGTACAAAGTTGGTTCAATAGATCTCCATAATTACAGCAGCGACATAATTATGGCAAAATGACTGTAATGTTGGACTGTCCACTGTCTCAGCACAGTGACAGACACTTTCTGCACTTTGAAGAAGTTATAGAGGCTACACAAATGCCATATCATTTTATGAATGTTCCACATTGCTAGAACAACAAGTGCTGACATCACTGTAGGTCTGATGCTCGATTGGGTCAGCTGTAACTAATGGACCATAACACACAATGTTTCATAACCGCTGTGAAGTTTCTCTCCTGTATAACCAGTGGAAAATCTGTGCTGCCACCAGTAAATGAAAAAAGAGAGATCAAAGGGGTTTTCCACAAGAAGGAAAAAATCCTCAATCATTTCAACTTGATCATGGTCATTGTCATGAAAGGGGCTTTCAGGGAGACACAGAGTGTGACCTTATAAGGTTTTTACAGTTTGACAGCATTTCATGCATTTTGGGGTTGTCAGCTACTGGCTTGTCAAATGAGGTTCCAGAAGAAGTTTTTATTTTATTGGTCTCCACTGTGCTCCTGTGAGCTGTGCTTTTAAAGCATTATTTTGTGTTAATTTATAATCCTAAATAGTTCTCATTTCCACTTGTCTGGATGATATAGAGACAAACAAAACACAAAACCGATGGCAAGAACTTTGTTTCACTCCTTTTTGCGGAATACGTGATGTCATATTAGCAAAAGCATTGTTTTGAGTAATAAAATGAATAATGGATAAATTCAATTTAGCTCATGGTCCTGCACATGAGCAGAACAGAGCAACTGCTAAGTTAGTGACACCTGTGGTTTCCTACAAACGTTTTTTTCTTTTAATACAGTAAAATATAGTTACATGCAGCCAGTAGTGAGATTTTTTTTTCCAGGAATAAATGTATTCAGGCTGAATGCATATTTTAAAAATTAAAGGCAATGTGGCTAAATATTAAATTGATGGGCAGACAAGAATAAATGCAAAGAATTGATGCTATCATCAGAAGTTATAAACATGGCATAATGTCACTGTTTTTATGTTTTGAGCTCAGTTTTAGTGAGGTACATACATTGCTAAACAGCTACCGCTAATCAAATTTGTGCATGTAAAGCAAATTTATAAATCATTTATTCAGTTTGCGTTTAGAGGAAGTAAAGTTTAAAAGCTACATTAGACTCTTCAAAGAATATTTTTCTACAGTGGTGAAATGCTGGACTTGAGACAACCAAAGAGACTTTTATTTCTCTGTACTGTCAAATTACCAGATATGAGGGTCATAACCACAGTTGTTATTTATAAGAATTGCACTATCAGAGAAACACTGCTTGCCTGCTGTGCTATTGTCCCCCACTCTAACAAATAGATTTGTTGGACTGTGTTTTGTCAAAGGTACATCTCCAAGCAAAGAGGGTCTTATTTCTTTCCACCCCCTTCTTTTTTACTGGTATATCCCTTGTTTGCCCTTTAATAAATGTAAAGACATACTGTAATCTTAAAACTGTAAACTAAGACCCATGACCAATCTTGTATGCATATGATCAGAGGTCCTTACTACATCAAAGTAATAAAGCAATTGAAATGTCAATGATGACATATCATGAATGTCAGGAAAGATGAAATGAAGTGTAAGCACTAGAATAAGTGAAAGTGCGAAACATTTTAAATTGGATCATATTGTAATCAATGTATTATTGTAATATTGTAATCAATCAATTTCGGTAATAAAAAATAATAGAAATGTCATCTGTGAAATACCTGTCACTAATAAATGGAAACTTTTGTCCTTGCTTTGCAGCCTCCAAACAACGGCCCTCCTCCTCTGCCCAGCTCCTCTCTACCAGAAGGCTACTATGAGGAAGCAGTTCCTTTAAGTCCTGGAAAGGCCCCTGAGTACATCACCTCAAGTTAGTGGCAGAGTCATAAATAGTACATTCCTATAAGACAATAAAGCCTTGTTTCCACTGAGTGGCACAGTTCAGTTTAGTCCAGTACAGTACCCTTTGGAACGGTACATCTAGGTCTGGCTTGCGTTTCCACTGCCAACCGTACCCCTACTTGGTGGGCAGTGTTGTGCTTTCATGTTGTGCTGCCCACTGTAAGGATGCTTTGCCACTTCTTTTTTTCAGGTGAAAAATATTTTACCTGCAGTAGAAATTCATGCACATTTTTAAACTGTTTGAAGATCCGATCGTGACTTAAGCATTTGTCATCATGCAAGAAAGGTAAAAGCAAATGAATTCCAATTGATGCTCAGACATTTCACTAAGGTCCACATACGATATGTATGTGTGACAAATAAATCATCTTAAATCCTCTTCAAGTTGTTATATTGACATTTAAGTTGGGCTGATTAATTCATGGTGTGACTCGTGCATTGAACAACGTGAGAAAATGTTCCACCTTTAAGATGCATCTGAGCGGCTCAGTGAATGAAGTGATCCTTTTTCTTCCAGTAACATTAAACTTATGACAAAGAACCGATGTAAGAGGCAGCAAAGGATCCTTTCATTTTTGTTTTATGTTTTGAAAAACTATGCAACATTACAGCTACGTTTAATCTCACAGATCATCAGTTAACTTCCTCCCCGAAGTGACAGCCTAATGCCTTGTCTCAACTTACGTATGTGTAAGAAGGCGTGTTAACTGAAAATTCATGCCTATGAGACTCTCTATGATATACAATGTGCCTGCAAAACTCCTCCCCTCTGTAATATTTCAGTCCAGAATTTGGCTTGGGTATATTAAAAAAATTTAACTTTTGGTGGTGGATTTCAGAGAGACCATATGACAGTGTGCTAGCTTATCTCACAAGCTGCTATAGCTAGCAGGATATTTTCTTCAATTCAGTGACTCATTGTGATTGTCAGTTGTGTTCGTATAGTTAGAAAGAATAAGATTTTAGTTTGAACACATTGTAAAACTGATTCTGCTGCTGTTAACGTTTCTATCATTCGGTAAAGAAATGTATTTTTTTGCACTGGACACTATGGGCATTTTCCGGATCTACAGACACCAGCTACATACGTAAGTGGAAACTAGGCGGATCTGGGCTGCTGCTGCTAGCAGACCAGCAGGTCTTTCCCGTGAGCTGCAGCTCCTCACAATTTCAAAAATACTTTGTGACAGATATATAAATAAGTGTTATTTGTATAAACTTACTCTACATTTGAAATCTACATGTTATATGCTGTTATATGTATAGTAACAGTTCTACAACAACACTTAAAAACAGCATTTTGCCTGCTTGCAGTCAATGGATTACACTGTGTGCAGCTCCACTCTTTGGGGACCCTTTGGGACCGCTTGGTGCCCCAATGAAAGGGTGACCAAAATAGATATGGTATGGTACAGTTATTTGGTACCCTTTGGTACCTTCTAATAGTTAAAAAAAGCAAAAATGATGCGTACCGTACCATACCAAATTGAACTGTACTGCTCAGAGGAATTGGGACTTAACAGTACGCATAGCCATACATGCAGACCAGAGTTAATGGACAAGCAACTGAAAAGAAACAGTGAATTTATCTCTTTTTGCAAAGATTTCATGTTAACTTAATAGACAGACACAACAGTAAATGAAAGACAATTTTCTTGTGCCTGTTTTACCTCCCTCTCAGACTATGACTCAGACGCCATGAGCAGCTCCTATGAGTCATATGACGAAGAAGAGGAGGATGGGAAGGGCCAGAAGATGCGTCACCAGTGGCCATCTGAGGAGGCGTCCATGGATCTGGTGAAGGACGCTCGCATCTGTGCATTTCTGCTGCGCAAAAAGCGCTTTGGCCAGTGGACCAAACTCCTCTGTGTCATCAAAGATAACAAACTGCTCGTAAGGGAAAATGTGTGCAAATGGAGAAATTTTTAATTCGTTGAGAAAAATTGTAGCAACATCATGTTTAGTTCCTCCAGTTAACTTTGACCCCTTTCTCTTCCTCCAGTGTTATAAGTCCTCAAAAGACCACACCCCCCAGATGGAGCTGATCCTTTCAGGTTGCAGTATCACTCACATTCCCAAAGACGGCAAGAAGAAAAGGCATGAACTGAAGATCGTCCACCAGGGGGCAGATGCCCTGGTGCTGGCTGTGCAGAGCAAAGAACAGGCAGAGGAGTGGCTCAAGGTGACACAATGAACCCCAGAGCCATTTTTGCATATTTTCCACTTTTACAACCTTTTATAACCATATTAATGTAGGAAAAGAGCAGTCTGAGCAGACATGTGGTTAAGTGCTGCTAAAAAGAACAGTGTTGAAATACTCTGTTCCGGAGCTTTCTGGAGCTTTCAGCCTCATTAATTGGTCTTAATCAGAAGATGTGTATATATATATATATATATATATATATATGTGTGTGTGTGTGTGTGTGTGTGTGTGTGTGTCTGTGTCTGTCTGTCTGTCTGTCTGTCTGTGAAAAGTCCAGAAAGTGCTGAATACTGAAGTTAAACACATTCAAGACTACTTTGCATTAGCATTAAAAGTGCACATTGTTGATCATGTAGCACAGTTCAAATTGGGGTGAAGTTCTGGGGATTGGCCTCAAGCATTTCTTGCTCTTTCAGGGAGGTAAACATAAGATTAACTGTACTGGGGCGTAATGCAAGCCAAAATTTTGGGGGGGCACAATTAGAGCAGGTGGCATGAGGTCCAGGGGAAAAAAAAGGATGATGTGATTTCTTGCAAATTGACATGTACATATGTACACAAAGACTTCAAGGTTGGAAGTTTTAGAACTTTATTCTTCATTTTGTGGCCTGTCCCTTTAACTGCAGTCTTGTCTATGAAGACATGAAAAACATCAGTAATTCAGAATCGCTCTTGTATACCTGTAGTAAGTTGTAAGACACTAACGTTACTACAAGTGATGACTTGCTAGTTAGCCAGAAAGCTAAACAGACACACTGAGGCTTACTCTAGCTGCTGATACAAGCCAACTGTCTTACAAAGCACACTGCCTCAAATGCATTTAAGTGTGTATAACTAATGGCATTTCATTTTTACACATTAGAGGGGACTGATGCTCAACTAACCACTTCAGCAGCTACATATTGTGGTTGTGCTATGTGCTCTGTGCTTTTGTTAGTGTGGAAGAAACCACTATCATGGGGGGGGGGGACTTTTTAAGGTATGAGATAGGGTAAAATTAGATTAATATGTGTGACTGATAGTGTAACATGTCTATAACTACATTTTATAATGCCACTGGAACTGTAGCTTCCATTTTGCCCCTAGTATTGAAGAATAAAGGGCGTATCTCTCAGTATAAGAATAACTTGGCTTTTGTTCTTCAGGATGGACCTTTTCCTGCTATTGTATGACCAGTTTGTTATGAACCGGTGGTGGTTTCACTCTGATATAAACATATTTGCTTTGTAGTCTTCTGATCCCTTGTCTGTCTGTCCCTCACATTCTTTCTCTGCCTCTGTCGTCCCCTCATCTTGCCTCTCTCCGTTTGATCGTCGGATCTGGCTGCTCGACAAGTCTGCAAAACAAACTCACCCTGTCGATATCAAAAAGGCTCCGGTATTTTCTGCTTTTCAACTTCTTTGTCCGTTTGTTGTTAGAATAGTGCCAGCAACTCCGGGCTCTTCTATTTTGATCACAGAAGGAAAGAGATGCCTCATGTGTTTCTCGGCTTAAAAAACCTCCTCGCCTCTGCTCTCCTTTGTTCCATTGGGAATCTCCTGAAATTCCTTGTTTGTGCTTTAATCTGTACTGTGCGCTATTTTAAGATCCTTCCCGGTCCATTCGTGCAAAGGTATTTTTGTATTTGTGCCCACTAGCTGCATCCAACTCCATTCCCCTTTGCTGCAGTTTTACCAACAGGCCTTTGGCCCTAGAGGTGCACTTTTTTCATTACTTACTAAAGCTATTGCTAAGTGAGGAGTGGTTTTTCCCTAAGACCACTGATTGAAACACCATTCTTGTTATTTTCAAGGTTAATTTTCTTGAAGTTTCAATTATTTCATGTTTATGGCTGTCAGAAAACAAAGATTAAAACAGTTTGTGTTTTTCTTCTTGATTAAATCCACATGGTCAGTAGTCATTGTTTAGTGGTTGGCTGAGGTAGGTAACCTTGTTGGGGCTGAAGAATTTGCAGGCTGCTGCAACCAGACCCATGAAAATATACAGATCTCTGTGCCACCCAAACTTCGGTGACAACTGCACTAGTTGTTGCTTAGAGAAATTGTTTCTCTTTGTGTTTTTAGTCAGGTGCCTGGATATTGGTAAACATTGAGCCAATAACACTATGGCTACAATCAGCAGTAATTACATCCAATTGGCTGAGGTTCTGTGCTCAAAGCCCTCCTTGCAAAACAGGTCTGGATTCCGGAGTCTAAGTCCTGAAGTCGTTGTGCTGTACACATTATTTTCAGCAGAGCGAGGGAGGGTTTGACTCCATGGTCATTTCTCTTCCTTCTCCAGGCTCAAGGTATATAAAAGTGGCATCTAGCCAGAAAGATTAGCGTGTCTTTATCTGAGTTTGGATATTGTGTTTTTAGAACCACTGTCACTCGTATATTAAATTATTTCCCTTATTTTTCCTTTGTCTCTTGACCTCTCCTAAAACTTAAATAACATTCATTTTTGAATTTCATGTTATTGGTATGGAAAATGGAAATGAAGATTTCTCAAGACATTTCCCACTCTCTTTGAATCAACAAGCCAACAGTGAATTCTTATGTCAAAAGAGAAGGGATGTAATGAGTTATCTTGAGCTTATTGAAACTTGACGCAGATATGTCAATCTCAAGCCGGTTGAGATGTTAAACAAATCGCAATACACATTTTAAATGGCAGAAGGCGCTGAAACTATATACTATGACCTCATTTGACTGTAGCATAGCAGCAAACAGGTGGCTGTTGCTCACTGGTGTAGTCACTGCTACTGTTGCTCTAACTGCTGCCCAGCTCACCCAACAGAGAAAACTGTCTCCTGCTACCACCGACACATCCCCGTGCTGGCTTTGAAAACGTCTTCATCATCGTGTCTGTAACTTAGCGGTGTTCATCCTCCGCAACTTAACAAAGTAAGTAGGCAGGCCAAAGTCATAGAGAGGAAGCTACAGTCTGAACAAACACACAAACAGCAGCACTGGAGGACAAAAACAGCGCTGACACAAGTTTAACTGAGGACTTTGTCACCTAACTGAGCGGGATTTATAAGAAAATAATAAATGGGACACAGAGGCGTAATGCTTTTGCACTGAGCATCAGAAAAATCAAGTTTCATTTTCTC
Source organism: Naso vlamingii (assembly GCA_029822935.1). NCBI lineage: Eukaryota > Metazoa > Chordata > Actinopteri > Acanthuriformes > Acanthuridae > Naso > Naso vlamingii. Next base: position 2,544,043 of record JAPQLA010000016.1, read on the forward strand.
ACATGTCAGAACAAACAACTGTTGGACAGCAACTGTGAGGGGACACACTACCTTATTGTGCTTTCTGGTAGGGGCCTTTTAAATGATAATGTTACAATGGTCTGGGCTCAGTAGACGATGGCTGTGGGTTTTTCCTTAGACAGCAGGGGACATAGTAAATGTCTCATTTGCTGCCTGAACTAATATTTTGCTGATATTGTATTGTATTCTGCTGATATTCCTTATAAAAACATTTTACTGCAAGTTAGACACACAGGAAAAGCCCTTGGTTGTTTGTGAGACGGAGGATATGTTTATTTTCTCATTTGTTTTTCCTCACCTGGTGAGAGTGTCTAAGGACAGAGGATGTCACACCTGTGCAGTTTGTGAAGCTCTCTGAGACAAATTGTAATTTGTGATTTTGGGCTATACAAAAATAATGTTGATTGAATTTGATTGATTGATTTACAAAGAAGGGAAATGTGTATTGTTTTGGAATTTGTTAAGTTTATAACCTCCCCACATCAGAAATAATAGATTTAATTTGATTTAAAAAAAAAAAAAAAACAACTTTTGTCTGTGAAATATTTAAAGGAAACCCTTGTTCATAATTTCTCTTACATCTCAGTTTGTTTAAAAAAAAAAAAAGCATGAAAAATCATAATCGTGAAACCCACATCGTGAATCGTATTGCATCATGAGTTGAGTGAATTGTTCCATCCGTACAAAAGATAAGCCTTGTGAAAATGTTGATGAGGGACAGAAAGAGGGAGAGCTGGTAGAGAAATTAGGAGAAAAGAAATGAAAAAGAAAGAAAGTAGAGGAAAAACAAGGTACAAGTAAGAGTGAAAGTAAGAGTTGAAGGAAAATTGGGCGGGGGGGGGGGGCACAACAGTTTTTCAAAGCCTGCCTGTCACAGTTATGATTCTCTTAAGCAGTATCAGCTAACTATATATGTATGAAACGTACATGTACATTTAATGTCCTTACTTTATTCTCTAAAACTTCTCTCCCAGTGTTTTTTTTTTTCAAATTTGTATGCCCCCCCCCCCATCTTCTTTTACCTAATCCCCCTTTTGTCTCTTGTTAAAAGGATGACTTGATTTTCTTCATCTATCTAATGTCATATTTTCCCTCCTTACTTCTCTACTCATGTTGCCTTTCTGCACCGAATTTTAGACAAGTAAGTTGTATGTTTATTCTCTTTATGGTTTATCTGCTAAAATGTGCTTTCAAACACCACTTTGACAGTACAACCCTAGGTGCATTATATTTTACCAGTGCAAACTTATTAATAGTGCTTGGCCATCTCATGGAAATTGTTTTACCTTTTATTTAATCCATCCATTGTCAACCACTTATCTGTGGAGGCAGCAGTTTTTTAAGCATGGAGACCCAGACTTCCCTTTTCCCTGCTCACATCAGCCAACTCTGACTGGAGGATCCCAAGGTGTTCTCAGGCCAGTGCAGAGATGTAATCTTTCCACCTGGACCTGGGTCCGCCCCTGGGCCTCTTCCTAGCTGGACGTGCCTGGAACAACCCCCTAGGGAGGCGACCAGGAGGCTTCCTTAACAGATGCCTGAACCACCTCAACTGGCTCCTTTCAGTGCAAGGAGCAGCAACTCTACTCTGTGTTCCTAACGAATGACTGAACTTCACACCGCATCCCTTAGAGAGACGCCACTTACCCTCCTGAGGAAACCCATTTCAGCCGCTTCTATCCGCTATCTCATTCTTTTGGTCATGACCCACCCTTCCTGACCATAGGTGAGGGAAGGAACAAAGATTGACTGGTAGATCGAGAGCTTTGCCCTTTAGCTCAGCTCCCTTTTTGTCACAATGGTGCAGTAAAGTGAACCCCCAACCGCTCTCGCTGCACCAATTCTCTGGCCAATCTCTCACTCCATAGTCTCCTCACTTGTGAATAAGACCCCAAGATACTTGAACTCCTTCACTTGGGGTCATTCCCTAATTTGAGTCAACAGTCCACTGGTTTCCCGCTGAGAACTACTGCCTCAGATTTAGAGGTGCCAGTCCTCTTTCCAGCCACTGCCTCAAACCGATCCAGTGAGTGCTGAAGGTCATGGACTGATGATGCCATCAGGACCGCATCATCTGCAACATGCAGTGAGAGATCCTCAGCCCACCAAACTGCAACCCTACTCCCCCATGACTGGGCACCGAGATCCTGTCCATGAAAATCAGTAACAGGATCGATGACAAGGCGCAGCCCGGGTGGAGGCCAACCCCCACCGTAAATGAGTCTGACTTACTGTTAAAAACCCCAACGCAGCTCTTGCTTTGGGAATACAGAGATTGGATGACCCTGAGTAGTAACCCCCACACCCTATACTCCCGTGGTACCTCCCACAATATCTCCTGAGGAACCTGGTCATAAACCTCCTTCAGATCCACAAAGCACATGTGGACTGGTTGAGCAAACTCCCAGGTCCCCTCTAAGATGTTGCAGGAGTGAAAAGCTGGTCAGTTGTTCCACGACCAGAACAAAATCCACATTTAACCTTGTCATTCTGAGGATGAACTTATGGCCAGACCCTTCTTTCCAAGCACCTTAGAGTAAACTTTACTTGGGAGTAATGTGATGCCTCTGTAGTTGGCACACATCCTCTGGTCCCCCTTTTTGAAAAGGGGAACCACCACATGGGTCTGCCAGTCCTCTGGCCTTGTACCAGACTTCCACGCAATGTTGAGGAGACGTGTCATCCATCACAGCCCCTTGACACCCAGAGCCTTCAGCATTTCCGAACAGATCTCATCAGTTCCCGGAGCTTTGCCACTGCCGAGTTGTTTAACTACCTCAGCGATCTCCTCCCGGCACATTGATGTTAATCCCCCATCATCCTCCAATTCTACCTAGACGGTAGAGGGTGGATTTGTCAGGGTCAGAATTTCCTCAAAGTGCTCCTTCCAACTTCTGATTACTTCCTCGGTCAAGGTCAACAGTATCCCACCCTTGCTGTAGACAGCTTGGGTGGTCCCCCATTTCCCCCTTCTGAGGTGCTGGATGGTTTTCAAGAAATACCGTGGTGTCAACTGAAAGTCCTTCTCCATGGATTCTCCAAACTCCTCCGACACCTGCTGCTCTGCCTCAGTCACAGCCAAGGCCACCATTCTCTGAGCCTGTCAGTACCTTGCAACTTCCTTTAGAGTCCCCTTGGAATACATATCAGAAAAGACTCCTTCTTCAGTCGAACGACTTCCCTGACCACTGGTGTCAACCAAGGTATTCAAGGATTACTACCCCTTGAGGCACCTATGACCCTGAGGTGACAACTCTCAGCCACGGCTTTGAACATCAACCTCTCTGGCTCAGTGCCCCCTGCCTCCACAGGGATGCCAGAGAAGCTCTAACGGAGGTTGGAGTTGAAGGTCACCCAGACAGGGGCCTCCTCCAGACGTTCCCAGTTCACCCTCACTACACGTTAGGGTTTACCAGGTCTGTCCAGGGGCTTCCCTCACCATTTTACCCAACTCACCACCAGATGGCAATCAGTTGCCAGCTCTGCCCCTATCTTCACCAAGTGTCCAAGACATGTAGCCTCAGATCAGGTGATATGTTATCAACCTTTGACCTATGGTGCTCTGGTACCAGGTACACTTATGTGCATCCTTATATTTGAACATGGTGTTTGTTATGGACAATCTGTTACTGGCACAGAAATTCAATAAAGAACACCACTCAGGTTCAGATCATGGAGCCCACTCCTCCCAGTCACGTGACTCCAAGTGTCTCCTTTAACAAGTGTGTGTTAAAGTCTCCCAGTAGGACAAAGGAGTCCCCCATAGGAACCCTATGCAGAACTCCATTCAGGGTCTGAACTAAATGTATACTCTGAACTGCTGTTCAGTGCATAGGCACAGACAATAGTCAGAGTTTCCCCCCCAAAACTGTAAGGAGTAGAGAGGCAACCCTCTCATCTACCGGGGTAAACTCCAACATAGCGGCGCTGACCTAGGGGCTTGTGAGTATCCCCACACCCGCCTGGCGCCTCACACCTTGGGCGACTCCAGAGAAGAATGGAGTCCAACCAACACAGGAGTTTGGTTCCAGAGCCGATGCTGTGCATAGAGACAAGCCCCAACAGATTTAACTGGTATGGCTCCATCTCCCTCACAAGCTCTGGCTCCTTCCCCAAGGTGATGTTCCATGTCCCCAGAGTCAGCCTCAGCAGCCAGAGGTTGAGGCTGTCCAGTATGTCGACACCCTCCACCTTCACTGCCAGCTTTCTGGCAGCGCGCCTGACCCAGTGGTTCTTCCAGTGGGTGGTGGGCCTGCGGGATTTTGTTTAATGTTTACTGTTATATGAACACATATATGTCATTAATCAATGCACAGTACCACAGTAATTGAGAATGCAAAATCAAAAAATGAAAAAAAAAAAAAGATTTGTTATTTCATTATTTGTTTATGAATGTGAAAGAAAAAACGCTTCTTTTTTGGATGCTCAGATCAAAAATAGAACATTTAAAAAACAGATCAAGGGCCGAATTTGATTTTGATATTTAACTCTTCCAATTTGTGCATCCTGCAAGTCAATCCAAAATCACTTTGTCATTATTGTGATTTTTCTTGATACCTCTATGCAGCCTAGCCATCCATTGTGTGGAGATACAAAGCCAGTACAAATACAGTACAAAGTTAGTATTCATAAATAAGCTGTTTATAAAAGTAGGATACATTGTCTTTTGTAATAGGCCACTCCTATATTATTTATTTTTTCTGAGTCCATACTAGGGTTGGGCGATATGTTAAAATTTGCCGACAGGCCACCATCATCCCATCTACCGGCATTGCTGATATATTCACGCAGATGTGTGCGTGTGCCATCATGTGCAGTGTGTACTCACCGCTGTTTATACACTGTGAGATTCAATGTGTTGATCATGTACAGTGCTTTTTTTCTCTCACAAGACAAGCGCTGCATGCCCATGCTGAGCAGTGTGCAGGGAAGAATGGATGGATTTGAGCCTGAAAAATATGGGTACGAAATGCTGCATGTCGGCTTTTGGATTTGTATTATTATTCACATGTAATCATCGCATATAATTATTTTTACTCTTAGCACCTCAAAGCAAGTTGCAAAGCTGCACTGCTCTCAACTCACAAACAAAGCCGCTGCACTGGCGGTCTGCCAGTAAGTAAAAGCATTTATTTCCATAGATGAGCCGTGTTACTGTGCAATCTGGTTGATAAAACAACAATACCAAAAACAATGAATTAAACAATCTACATGTTGTTTAATTTACTTTGATGAAATTGAAGCGTAGCAATGTAGGTCTGCCTTCACTGCATGCACACTCCTGCAGCCAGGGAGCACACTTCCTATCAGGGGTAATTACCCTGGCACCACACTGGCATTTCAGTTCTGCTTCTCCTCGACTCCTTTCTAATCATAGTTAGAGAACCACAGACTGTGCCTGTTCCTATTTTTGGTGATTTCAGGTTATTTATTTATTGAGTGAAATTTTAAAGGAGGCTTACAATAAATTTAACAGAACTAAATGTCAAAAATTGAATAAAATATCGGTTCTATCAAACCAACTCATCGCTGATGGTCGATAAAGTTGTCCTATTGCCCAACCCTAGTCCATCCTTTATTTGATATCATTACATGTATCAATATTTCATTTCATTAGTTAAAATCAAAATTACTCTGCTCTAGTTGTCTGCAAATACTTCATGTGCAGGTAGAATGTAGTTCCTTGTTTACACCACGAAGGGGACATACAACAAAGTGAGCACATCTGCTGTAAATATGGCACTTTCATTAAACATAGTACACCCAGAGACTGTGCAGATGACAGAAGTCTATTTTGCATAGCTGCCAGTAAAATACAAAAACCCATACACTGAGTTAATCCTGGTTATTGAAGTGTGCAACAAGCGTGCATGACTACAGCACTCAGAAAAGTAAAGCATCTGAGTGGCTGAAGGGTCAAACCCAATACACGTGCATTGCTACCGACAGATTTAAGAAAATGTAATTACATTGTTATAAAATGCCACCAGATTCTTGTTCTAGATGATCCTAAGTACCTCTGTGATGATTTTCTACTTGATTTGCAGCAGCATTTTCTCATAAATAGAAGCTAAAGCCAATAGACATTTTTTCCTTTTTGATTTTGCATTCTCAAATGAATATTAAATGAACACATGATACAAGGATTCAAAATTCCTAAGAGACATTCTTGCATCACGGTATGTATGTATGTATGTATGTTTGAGGCTATATGGGGCTACTTCCCAGTCGCCACCTCAGTCCCCATCTCAGTCCCCCTCTCATTTCATCGTTGTTGTCTCTACTGTTGGCTAAGTAATAAAAGCATAAAATGCTATAAAGTAGAAAATTAAAAGTCCCAGGACGCACCCTTTCACCCCTTAGATGTAGACTAGATGATTAGACTTAGATGTAGTTAAAATAGTTGAGAGTATGTTGGGATCAAGCCTTTTTCATAGCATGAAAAATGAGAAATGTACTCCAAAAACTGCTTGAAGGCCTAAAGCATGCAGCAGCAATGTGTCAAACAAACATAATCCTTTACTGTAAATTATGTTTCAGTGTCCAAAACTGTCACATATTTCCACCACCTCCTAAAGTATTGTTTGTAGTACATCACCAGCCCAACGTAGCATCCCAGTTCAGCAACGTACCCTTCCAGTGGAAGTGAGACATGATGTTGCTGTCTGTCCCACTCTTTGGCCTCTGAGCGACTCTCTGAGCCAGACCCATGGAGCCACAGTCTGTCATTTTCCCCACAAAACCCAATTATGTTCCCTCCAAGCCAAAACCAATGAGCTGAAGAGTTCTGAGCAGCCAGAGATGGTTCAGAATGCTTGTGGAGTAGACTGGGGAGGTGTGTCAAAGAGTGCATTAGCCATCTTGCACATAAAGCGGTTGGACTGAAATCTCACTCTCCCCTGCCCAGCGCTCATCTTCACACACCCCTGTTACTGCCACATGCTTGGGATTGCCAGATTTGAAGTCCAACGAGGTCACAGTATTGCACACTGGCGCCCCTTTTAGAGCCCTGCAGATCGCATTCACCTCTGCTAGGTCTTATTTCACAAGGATCAAATGAACATAGTAAAACTCTGGTATATGTGTAGCAGATAACACATTCACTCCACCAACTCCTACCAAACATGCATGAATGCTTGTAACCTCCTGTTGCTACTCTGCTGCATGGGCTTTATTGCTGTATTATTACTTGGTTGCCATTCAGTAGCATAATGGGATATAAGTGAGTTCACCATTACCCCAGACATACATTTCAAGCACAGGGAATGAGCTGTTGAATTATGTAGCAATAGTGTGAGGAAATATTTTAGGATTTTTAAATATAGGATATACCCATATGTTTGAACACACATTGGACCAGTGTGAGCTCCCTTGCTAATGATCAGGATATGTATAAGTATTGACGTTTCACTTTTTAAAATATAAATAGCAATCTCATTTGTCCTTGCTTTTCTCTTGGTGTTTCCAGGTGATGAGAGAGGTTTGTGTTAATGGAAATGTAGAGTTGGATCAAGCTGGATCTGGATCACCAGTGCACAAACCCGAACTGGAAAAGGTAAATACACTCAACTCAATTGTTCTCGCAGTTTTTATCCCACATTGATTAAGTGATTATTGCTATGATGTACTTTTACATTGAAATAATACATGTAAATCAAATATTCCATATATGTTTTAAATAGGGCTGTCAAAGTTATCGCGTTAACGCAAATTCATTTAACGCTGTTAATTTTTTTAACACACGATTAACGCACACACATTCTGGCCCTTGGCCCACCCTGTAGTTTGGGAAATCAGGAAGCGATGCAGCCACCACAGATACACAACTTAAGACAAGAAAGCTTAAGTGGAGGAGTAAGTTTGTATTCCGTGCAGTATTTGTCGTAGTCTGTATTATACTGGAACACGATTAAAAGGTTACCAGTGAGTCCTAGTGGTGACGGTGGTTTGAACTGCTCCATGTTTGCACTAGTCGGTTGCTGTCAGCTGTTAGCTTCCAGGCTAGCTCCATTAGCACACTGTACCTTGATTGAATCACTCCGTTTTCTGACACCATGTTGTAGTCTGTATTGTACTGGGACACTGTTATAGTGATGTCTTACTCCCAAATGTAGGCTGAGTGTTTAATAGGACAGTCCAGAGTAATAGCCAATAAGACACGGAGACGAGACTGAAGTAGCTAAAAGACATGAACATTCGAGCCCTGATCACAGCAGACCAAATTTAGCAGAGCACCACATGCTGGATCAAAATATATATCACAATATTTTTCTGTTTTGGATTGCTGCAATAATTGTAAACATACATTTGAATAAAACAAGCATGTTTGTCCAAACACATGCTGATAAGTGTATTAAAAACTTATCCCTTCAAGGTACATTTAGAGTGGAATAAAAAGACGTGGGATTAATTTGCGATTAATCACAAGTTAACTATAAAAATCGTGCAAGTAATCACGATTAAATATTTTGATCAACTGACAGCACTAGTTTTAAATTAACTTAATTTTTTAATTTTAATTTCAATTATTTATTTATTTTTTTAAATTTGCATCCAAGACACCATCTTTCCTTTTTAGTTCTAATTCTGTGAAGTTTTGGAATCCCGATCAAAATAGTGTTGAAAAATGACCTTTAGCAACAGGTTAAGCCATACATAGGAGACTACACATGTTTTCTGCTTTGTCCTTTTCAGATTTTTTTCAAGTAAAACTTTTAAGGTGACGCATCAGAAAATAATTTTTGACATAGGACATATGATCACCTTTTAAAGTGGATATGGCTACTGTGTCAGCAAACGGTTGCCTGTTTACTCATTAAGCTCACATTGCCAAACATTATCACTTTTTCAAAGTTTGTGTCTCAACTGATAAATCCAGATTCTAATATTCGTCCTTTTCATAGCTCTACTTTGATCCCTACCAACTTCAGAGGAAATACATGCATCTCTTTAGTTGTTAAATACTCCATAGGTAGCACACAGTGGCTTTATAAAGGCTTTGTTTGCTGGTGCTGATGAAGTTTATGAGAAAAGTAATGATGAACCAAGATGTTAAAAGGCGACGAAGGAAAAAAATGAGCTGAAATACGCTGAAACACTCTACAGAGCTGAGAGGAAGTGCATAGGTGATGATCATTCTTTTTGGCAGTTTGTCACTGAGGATGCACTCACATCAGGCAATATGTACCATGCCCAAGCATGTTTGACCCCCAATGTCCAGTTTGTTTGTTTGTTTGTTTGTTTGACTAGTTGGCCCCGTCTTGGTTGGAAGAGGTAGGCTTCAGCATGGTATAGATGCACATGCATGAGCACAGGCACAAAGCAAGAATGTTGTGAGGACTGACCTTAAATTCAGGCAGACAAAAGCATGCAAAGTATTGATAAAGAGCAGTGGTAAAATCCATAACTGTCTTTTAGATCGCGGATACCAGAGAGCAATTTTGATTCAGCATGGTATGAGGCAACTGGGCCAAGTGTGAGTGTGCCCTGAATGTCACTTTGCGCTTACTGTACATACGAAGCTTTTTGATCAATTTTTTGTATGGTAATACAGCTTAGCGCAGCTTTAATTCTAACAACTGACAAATGTTAAAAGCAGACCCAAAGTAAATCAAATGAAGGATTATGAACAAGCGTTTGGATAAGCAAATTTGATACTAGATTAAATATGATATAATGCTAATATATTCCAGCACAGTTCTGTACCTTATTCCCCACTGGTATAAGTTTTGTTAAATCTTATGGATTACAAATACTTTGCTTACTAAAAGAGCAATATATAAGAATATGACCCGAATTTCTGTTTAAAATGTGCTAGCATTATTCGTTCAGTCGTAGATTCATATTTGGTTTATTTGCTCATTTTCAGTGTATGTTTTCCAAAACACTAACACAAAATTCATCAGACACTTTTTTTCTCAAAAAACATACACATTTCATGAACAAACAGCAGGAAGAAGAAAAGCTTATAATACTCACCCCTTTCTTAATAATAACATATAAGTTACTGTTGATACAAAATCAGATGGCCAACCCCAGCTTTAAACATGACTAATGTTTTTAAATCAACATAATTTTCAAATTTCAACGTGTTTGAGCTGATAAACAGTCTGTTAGTATGTTCCCTAACATTCACCTTGTTTATAAGTCTGATAGCTCTTTTCTGTAACACATCCAAAGGTTTAGCATTAGTCATGTATGTGTTGTCCCCCAACTCTGTGAAACAACTAAAATATGGAAGAATAAGCAAACAGTACAAAGTACGAAGAGAAACAGAGTCCAAACTGTCTTTGCTTTTTTCAAAACATCAATACATTTACGCACTTTTCGCTTAGTATAGTCTATACATGGTTTCCAAGTCAGTCTGTTGTCTATAAGGACCCCCAAAAATAATTAAGTAGAACTAAATACAATGTACCAGTTTTTGGGTTATGTCAAAGACGTCTTTGTAATAGGTAGCAGAGATACTTACTTGGGTAAAATCACAGTTATCACTCGAGACATACTGTATGCGGCACGTGCGTGTGTCTGTACATATGCATGCATGTTTAGTGATGGAAAATAAGCTACATCAAAGGCGCTTAAATTATAAACCACTCCAAACTTGGCCCAGCAAACATAAGCCCAGCCTAATTTTTCATCTATAACATGTTACAGATGCTCCTAAGGGTTTTTACAATATACAGTGTAATTAGACAGCTGTTTTAAGGTATGCAGTCTTTCTAAACCTTTTTATCTAGTTTTGTTTGCCTTGTACCTTTTTGTGTATTTATTCTTCTTTTTTCTTTCTTTTTTTTTTTTTTTTTTGTATGTCTGTGTGTATGTACTTTGTGTTGCCAGAAGGCATCTTGTGACAGGCCAAGTTCTGATGGTGAGGTGACTCATGAGAACGGACACAGTGAATGCAAGGACCAAGGTGAGAGTTGAATCCAGTGTATTGAAGTATTTAAGTTTCTGTTTTAAACATAAAATTGCCTGGAAGGACTTCTCTGAGAAAATCCCTTAATCAAAACAACACATCTGACACACAGCAACATGGACCTGTTTACCCCACGCTATGCAATCCTATGGGGCAGAGTCCTGCACAGATCCATTTTTTAAAACCTGCACCCGCTAATGCCAGTAAAACTCTGTACCAGAACCGACCCATTACCCGTCATTACGTCTAAGGCAAAGCCGCACTCTCCAATAGTTGTTAATAAAAGCCCCACGACCCGACCCAACCCGTACCCGTGATTAAACACACACATATACACACACATGCAGGCTACAGTTACAGTTGAATGAGATGAAGTCCTTTCCCTTGTTACCGGTGTAGTGCTCATCATTGAACTTGACGTACTCCTGTTCGTTGCCCAACCGTCTCTTATCACACTAGCTCAACTGAGACTTAGCTTGCTATGCATAGTTCAGTGCATGTTTAGGGTTAAAACTTACACTCTACAGCACTCTATTATTACACCAGACTTCTCCAAATGTCCAGCTTACATAGTCCTCAATGAGGTCTTATCCACAAGCTGGTATTCTCTGCTGGCTAATTTTGCCTTTGTCATCCATTTTGATGTAACACTATGACATATGAACTAGCAGCAGCTAGTGGCTAGCTACTACTTCTCTGTCAGATCAGTGACGAAATTGATGACAAGGAGGTCAAGGGCTGCTGTTTGTCAGTGACCTTCAAAATAAAAAAATAATTGTGGCTGGAAAATAGTGATATACATTGCACATCTTTCGAATTTGTTTTATTCTGAAAAACAAAAATATATTTTTTGTTCATACTCACTGCTGGCCTGCGTGTATTTCATTTTTACCCTTGCCCATATCCATGAATTTATTATGTATACTTTTTTCACTCATTACACTGCCTTTTTGCGAGTTACTTGTCAGTTACCCGTGGGGACCTGACCCGGTGCAGGACTCTGTTAGGGAGGCATTCCACTAAGTTCAGTTTTAATGTGGACTTGCCCACTAAGCCTTTTTTTGACAATTCATGGAGGCCAGTAGCTAGGATCTATGGGCAAGTTATGAATCCGTATCACTGGGCCCACTGGTCCACAGCAAAGTAATTACTCTTTACTTTTACTTTAATGTCAGTTTTGCTTGAATAAGTTTTGTATGGACTCATGTTTTCAATATGTTTCAATCTGTTTTATTTTGCACAACCTACATTCAGGCACTGCTGTATTGTTGTCTCTTGCAGTTTTATTGCTTTCTTTGCAAAGGTTTATTTATTTTTTCTATCAGGACTACTTTTCAGCTTTTTACGTTTATACGTTTTTTTACTTGACGGGGGTGTTAGATGTAGCAGTGTTTTTGTTGTATGCTACTACCTGGATGTCTGAACTTCCCTTGGGATCAATAAAGTGTCTATCTATCTATCTATCTATATCTATCCATCCAGCCATTACAACTCAAGGTCCCCTTGCTAGCTTCATTATCAGCAATTTTCATTTTCATATGATTTTAATTTGTATTTTCAAAGCTTTCACCTAATCATTCGGTCTTTCTTAGCAATTTTTTGTGCTTGAGTACATGGTATATATCAGTGATTTTTGGAGCTTTTATCTGCAACATTCACTCTTTTTAGGGATTTTCAGAGCTTTTAACTGTGTCATATAATCTTAATCAGATTAATTCTTTATTAGCAATGTCCATCTACACTAGCCCAGTTGTCTCATACTCTGCTTAAGCAAAGTCCCTTCTTCCAATCCCCCAGCTGGCCTGAACTTAGTTTAGCCAAGCCTGAGCATGCTCACTGACCTGCCTGAATAATGGAGTTCGCACTGTACTTTCAAATATTGAACCCTCAGTATTTTTCTTGACCCAAAATTGTTTAATCATCCTCTGGTATCCACGATCAAGATGATAGTCACAGATTTTTCCAGTTATCTTTATCCAGTTGACTGCATGGACTTTTGTCTGCCCAAATTTCAAACAAACACTCCTAAAAACAGTCACATTGATGTTGCTCTGCCCACATTCCATGGTGGTGCTTGTGCAACCATACCATGCCAAAGCCCAACTCTTCAAAGTGTGCCAGGGCTAAGAGGGCGTACCGTACCAGGGCACGGTATGAAGCACTCACACCAGTCAAACAAACTGAACATTGGGGTCAGTCGAGCTCGGGTAAAGTAGGGATCATGCAAAGCGAGTACGCCTTTAGTGATGGATGGGATTGTAGCGTCAAGGAAGCAAAACTTATACCATGTTTCCTTTCTTCAGCATCATGGCCCTGGATTTGGCAGGTTTTAAACTTGTTCTTGCTGCAGAGACTTTGTAGGTCCTGGAGAATCCACCTTCCACAAGGCACTGATGTAGTTGTGACAGTGAGATGAATGAAGGCTCCATTGGGGTGCTCCTATTTGGGGGGCTGCTAATTCACCTTGTAAGGACCTCTTCACTCGGTTTGTGTTGTCTTCACCACCATGTCATCAAATATTTCAGTGTTGTCCCTTTACTGTAATTCCTGTAGTAGTTCTGGATGAGGCCCTTGATCTTCATGGTTGTATGGTGTTGGTCCAGGGTAGCCTCAACTCTCTCTCTACCCTGTTGTGTTCAAGGCACCCTGGAACTCCAGGAATGCCACATATCTGAACTTAGTTGTCAATGTAGGAATTCTGTAGTCATCCTTCCGGATAGGACGCTGGAGAAGATTTTCCACTCTATGCTGAAAATCGTCTGAAGCCAACTGTCTGCATCTCCTAGTTTGGGCGTCAGTGGGGATACATTTCTCTAAGTCAGTCATTTTATTGATCTTTATATTGGGTTTTTCCTCACAGAAGAAGGAGGTTGAGCTGCTAACCCTTCATGCCTGAATGTCTTTCTTAACTGTCGCCTGTGTCTCCAGTCGTCTCCTGTTCTTGGTCGTCACCCAACCGATCGCTATGCGTCACTAGCTGAGTCAGTACGTCCCAGGATTCGCTGGGACATATTGTCTCTGATGTTTAATTAGATGAGGAGTAGGACATCATCAATATTGTCGATTCTTATAACCGAAAAATAACTGTTCTTAACTTGGTTTCAGCTCTAAATCCTAAAATATTACACCTCTCTTTTCCCTCATTAATCTCTCATGATTCAAAGGGGAATCTCTGCGAGCTCTTAAAAGGTCAACCTTTAATATTAATGCATAAGGCATGAAGAATGAGCATTTGGATTCACTTAACATGGGTTTTACACAGAGGTGGTCTTTCCCTGCTAAAGTAGATGCCAAACAAAGAGATACGGATGAGAAAATCTCTTGATTATTTACCGTTTGTTTGCTCAGGAGGCAGAATTCCTCGGAGAAGGACATTTCATTTCACTTGTAAGCTCAGTTGTTTGGATTGTCAACTAAAATTTAACACTCTTATTTTTTCCCTCTCTAAGATTGATTCATTTTTCCAACATTATGTCTGAAACAGATTTCCCACAAGCAATTAATTTCAAATAGTTTCAAGTTGGGTTTTTAATGGAGCCAGAGCAGGCTGTGATTCATGAACTTGGTTGAGTAAGTCATGTTTCTGTGTCAATGCTGAAAAATTATGGGGAATGTAGAAACGATATCAGCAATGATTTCCCTGATGAGCTTAACACAATCATATAAAATTGTTGATTACTTCTCCAAGGATGTCTGTCTTACCCTGTCTGGCCTGTTACGTCCAGAAATGTATAGAACCATCATGTAGTGTGTAGAAGTCCTCTGTGCTGAGTATAGATTAGATTAGATTATACTTTATTTATTCCACAGCGGGGAAATTTACATGTCACAGCAGCAGGAAGAAAATAACAATATACAATAGAATAAACCTATGACTTAAA